>CAUYQV010181211.1:0-23817 GCA_963574575.1 Galagoides demidoff
TGGGCACCTGTGGTCCCAGCTACTTGGGAGGCTGAGGCAGGAGACTCGCTTGAGCCCAGGAGTTGGAGGTTGCTGTGAGCTGTGGTGCCACAGCACTCTACCCAGGGGGACAGCTTGAGGCTCTGTCTCAAAAAAAAAAAAAAAAAAAGAAATGAGTAACAGAAAGAAAGAGGTGATCTTCTATTAAAAGTGGAAGAAAAAGTCCCTTCCCCAGATTTATCCTCAGGGGTATGATTGTTCCTGTATGTAGTTGTGCGTCTCTGCTTTCCTGGAGACCTCAAACTGTCATTTATCATCCCTCTCTATCATCTTCAGGTTCTTAGTCTACTGACTTTTTCTATACAAAGTAAAAAAAAAAAAAATTCTTTCACCCATATTGAGCCTTTCCCCTGAGCCCCCTGTCTTTCTCCTGTTTCTCCTTCCTTTAACAGCTAAGCATTTCTAGCTTCACTTGGCTTTCACTTCATTCTCTCCTCACTGCCACCCGGCTCCTCCCTCCACCCCATCCTCACCAGTTCTGAGAGTTGAGCCTTCCTTTCCGTGTAACTGAAGTCTTTCCCCACGTCCAGTCTGCACAGACAGCTGTCAAACCAGCCTTCTTTACATCTCAAACGTTTCAGCTTTGCTTCTGCCTTATTTCAATCCTTCCTCATTTCTCAATTGGAGTTATTGAAATGCTCTTGAAACGCAACTCCCTTTCATACCCAACAGCTCTAATCCTCCTCCAGGCTGATGTCTACATCTTTCTAAAATGGAAGTGTAGTCTTGTCACTCCTGTTCAAAAGTCAGCCCAGGCTGGGCACAGTGGTTCACATCTGTAATCCTAACACTTTGGGAGGCCAAGGTAGGAGGATCGCTTGAGGCCAGGAGTTGGAAACCAGCCTGGTCAACATAGTGAGACCTTGTCTCTTCAGAAAACAGAAAAAAAATCAGCTGGGTGTGGCAGTATGTATAGTCCCAGCTACTTGGGAGGCTGAAGTGTGAGGATCGCTTGAGCCTAGTAGTTTGAGGTCACAGTGAGCTGTGATTAGGCCACTGAACTTCCAGCCTAAGCAACAGAGACAACCCTGTGTCCAACAAAAGAATCAGCCTGGTAAAATATGTCCAAGTTCCTTAGCACTGTATGCTCAAATGACCCAGGTGATCCTTCGTCACCAGATACTCCTCTTTGTACTCCGCTATCCAGCCACACAGAACCAGGCAGACTTCCCCAAGGTGCCAGGCTATCATTGCCTTTGCCCTATAAATCTGTTCTATTTGTTCTCCCTCTTCCCTTTTTGTCTTATCAAATCCTTCCTGTTCCTAGTTCAAAATTCAATTCATTGTCAAATCCTCTAGTACCTCACTCTTCAAGGTCCCCAGGCCGGCACCAATTAACAGCATTGTGTGGGAGCTAAATAGACCTGCAGAATCTCCAGCCCCAGCCCAGATCCACTGAATCATCATCTACATCTTAATATGGACAAGGCCCAAGTGATTCGTGTATACATGTTAAAATTTAAGAATATTCTCAAATTCAGTGTGCATGGATGAGGTAAATAATGTATCAATCACTGAGACTGATGTTCATTTCTTAGGATGAAGGTGGGCAATGAGAACATTTACCAGCAAAGAAATGAAATAGAAATGGATGATGTTAAAAAATTATCTGTCAGGGCCCAGCACAGTGGCTTATGCCTATAATCCCAGCACTTTGGGAGGCCAAGGCAGGAGACTCACATGAGACCAGGAGTTTGAGACCAGCCTAAGCAATACCAGCCTGAACATTCTCCCACTACAAAAATAAAGAATTAAAATTTTAAAAATATTTTTGCCATAAGCACATAAATTTTACAACACATAGGTAACTGTTTAACTTATATGGAGAAAAAAATTACCGAAAATCAAGAAGGGAAATTAAACAGATCAGAAGATAGAACTTAAGAGAGATTTTGTGATTTGGAAAGAGAAACTGGGGAGAATGTAGGAGAAGAAATAGCTCAGAAATTTGCCCAATAGATTTCCAAAAATATCTGGGAGAGCATTTTGGATAGATCTATACAAGAATGATACATACTTCTAAATATCAAAAATAGTGTATTTTTAAAACATTATAATTAAGCTCTAAAGTTTATAAATGGAATATCAAACTCCAGGGCATGCATATACAATATGCCCCTTTCCAATCTATTTTGATGAGAAAGCATGTGATATTATCTATAGTACTATGATTTTAAAACCTCCTCCCAATCTCCCCGTAATTTCGACCAGTTTTCACTTTTGAAAGGCCTTCAGTGTATGTCCTGATTCTTGCAGCAGAAGAATGGAAAATGTGCTGGCAACTCAAGTAAGACTAGAAATGGGAGCCACTCCCTGGCATCTATGTGTAAGGCTTCGTGTTGGAGGATTTTCACATGAGGTATTTATTATTTGCTTTTGAATATATAAAAACACTTGCTTTAATTTATTTTCCCTGAAGAGATTTATATCAAAGGGAGGGGAGTTTGAGTTTGAAATGTCTATAAGAATTCTACAAGATGGTACCAAAACTCAACTTGGAGAACAAGTTTCTAATGTATCTGGAAATTTAAGAGATATCCTAGTTATTAAAGACTGTTTTGATTAGTATTTTGTTTACTCCTGGAAGAGAAAGGATGTAATGGAGGGATAAACTCTTCTCACCAGTGAAGAACTAATCTGACCTCAGGTGCCTCTTGATGTGATGTGCTGAGAATGACACATCACCTCTCTGGGATTCCTGCCCCAAACTCAAAACCTGAATCCAAACATCACATGAGCCCATGTTGAGAGAGATTCTATAGAACTGGCCTGTACTCTACAAAAAATGTCAGTGTTATAAAAGACCAAAACTGAGGAAAAATGTAGTTATTTTTTAGATTGAATCCTGGATCAGGAAAAAATGCAAAGATCAATTAATAAAATTTGATCATGAACTTTAGATAATATGTCAATACTAAATTTCCTAGGCTCGGTGCCTGTGCTCAAGTGGCTAAGGTGCCATCCACATACACCTAAGGTGGCAGGGTGGAATCCAGCTGGGGCCCGCCAAACAACAATGATGGCTGCAACCAAAAAAAAAAAAAAATAGCCAGGCGTTGTGGCAGGCGCCTGTGGTCCCAGCTACTTGGGAGGCTGAGGCAGGAAACTCGCTTGAGCCCAGGAGTTGGAGGTTGCTGTGAGCTGGGATGCCACGGCACTCTACCTAGAGGGACAACTTGAGGTTCTGTCTCAAAAAAAAAAAAAAATAAATAAATTTCCTGAATCTTGTCAATTGTGCTGTGGTTGTGTGAGAGACTATCCTTGTTCTTAGCAAATACATCCTGAAATATTTAGAAGTAAAGAAGCTAGTTGGGTGTCCGCATGCTCCCAGCTGCTTGGGAGGCTGAGGCAGGAGGATCCGTTGAGCCCAGGAGTTGGAGGCTACAGTGAGCTATGACCATAGCACAGCTCTGCAGCCTAAGCGACAGAGTGAGACCCTGTCTCTAAAAAGAGTGGAGACAGGGGGGAAACATGTTTGCAACTTACCCCCAAATAGTGAAAGAGAAACAGAGAAAGAGAACATTAAAGCAATAAAATTAACAACAGATGGATCTGGGTGAAGAGTACATGAGATTTTTGTACTTGTATTGCAACTTGCTCTGCAAATTTGAAATCAAAATAAGTCTTTTCACAGATTGTTTCTGATGCACAAAAAATATTTCATTTGGATTTAGTGAATGATAGAGGAAGATATTTGGGGAAATTTAACTCGTGATAGCTCTAATCCTATACAAAATTAGTTCAGTGATAATCCAAGCCCTCTTTCACATACACTGTGATGAATCATTTCATTTGGGTTTATCCCAAAGTTCAGACCACACAGGAATGTTAGTGGTTAAACTGTTCCCTGTTTTAAATATAAAATATACCTAAGGTCAGGACATACCATGGAGGGCAACCATGGCTCCCTTAGAGTGTTTCAGATAGACATCAATTGCTGATGAATCAGTTGTCTGGGGACAAAGGGTAAGCAATATTCTAGTGGGCTGGCAAGATTCTTCAGTGGAGCAAGACAACTCTGTGTAGAGAACAGGAGTCTCTGGGTCTGAGCTATGCTATTCCCTTTTCTGTCCAACTGAATAGTGAAATACAGGGTGACTACAAAGTGCATTCTGCTGTGGGATTATGCAAAAAGCTATTATAGAAGAATGATTTGTACGTGGACCTTGAATATATACTTACACATTTCTGACTTGATTCTCATGCTAATGCTACAAAAATACCAGAACAATACAAATATCCCCATTTCACTTATAAAAACCATATATGGATATTTGGGCAACTTGCCCAAGATTCTGCAGATAGTAAAGGGGAAAAACTAGAATGTGAAGTGATACATTCTCACTCTAACCTTAGTCTGTGAGGGTTCTGAGGGGCTTTAGAGATTCTCCTCCATTTCCTGGTTGAGTGCTTTCTCAGCCATGGAAGCCAAGGGGATGGCCAGTCCCTGCCAGTAAACCTTGTGCTACATAAGCAATTTTAAGGACTCAACCAACCACACAGAATGGGAATAATACACATACCCACTTACCCCCAAGTTAACATTATGGCAATCCAAAATAAATTATAAAATGCTTTGGTAGATTAAAAGGAGCTATACAACTTTTTATTAAATATTAAAACCATTAATTTATCCAAGACATGGAAACAACCTAAATGTCCATCAGTTCAGGAATGGATTAATGAGCAGTGGTATCTGTATACCATGGAATACTATTCAGCCATAAAAAGATGGAGACTTCACATCTTTTGTAGTAATCTGGATGGAGCTGGAACACATTCTTCTCAGTAAAATACCACGACAATGGACAAGCAAGTATCCAGTGTACTCAATGGTAATAATATAAAGCCAGTAGAAGATCTAAGGACATAGCTACCTAACAAATGAGGAACTCTACCTAACAAATTCAAATATTGTGGTTTGGTTGTTTGTACTCTCACATTAACCTGAAATTTAAAAAACAAACAAACAAAAAACCTCTATGTTAAAATGACCTGATTTTTTTTGAGACTGAGTCTCACTATGTCGCCCTTAGTAGAGTGCTGGAGCCTCACAGCAACCTCCAACTCTTGGCCTTAAGCGATTCTCTCGCCTCAGGCTCCCAAGTAGCTGAGACTACAGATGCCCACCACAACCCCCAGGTAGTTTTCTGTTCCAGTTGTCATTGTTGTTTAGCAGGCCTGGGCCAGGCTCGAACCGGCCAACTTTGGTACATAAGGCTGGCACCCTAACCACTGAGCTATGAAGGTGCTGAGCCTGACCTGATTTTTAATGATAATTAATAAAAGCCAAAAAATCCTACCTTTTTATGTATTGGCAGCTTTGGCAGCAGTGTTGGGTTGGAAGGTCTCCCTGTCATTGAGTTACTCTCCTTAACAAGCATGGCCCATTTGGAATTTCTCTGGTTGGTATCCTCATAATCACCCACGTTCCAGGCCATAAAAGCACGACTGTATTTTCCTTGCACGTCCAGGACCTGAGGTTTTGGTTGCCTGAAATAGGAAGAAGTTGGTTGGTTCTTAGATGGAAAAGGCCTAGCAACAAGGCCACCAGTTTTCAGATACTTGAGACTGGTCTGTTTCTCTAGGAATCTGATGTGATTCTAACACTTCATATTTGTAGAAAGGTTTTTTTTTTTTTGAGATGGGGTCTCACTATGTTGCCCATGCTTCTTTCAAATGCCTGGGCTCAAGCAGTCTTCCTGCTTCAACCACCTGAGTAGCTGGGACTATAGTTGTGCCAATTTTTCTATTTTTTGTATGTTGCTCATTCCAATCTCAAATTCTTGGCCCCAAGTGATATTCCTACCTGGGCCTCTGAACATGTTACAATTACAGCCATGAGCCACCATGCCTGGCCAATTTCAAGAAACTTTAAAGGGCAGGATAGCTGATGATTAGAATATAGAAAACAGCTATTGCTTATAGTTTATATTAGCTAATAGCTTGATTAATGATACGTAGGAAAACAATTTCATGCTAATGTGTCACATTTCTTTTTTT
The DNA here is from genome assembly GCA_963574575.1 of Galagoides demidoff. Lineage (NCBI taxonomy): Eukaryota > Metazoa > Chordata > Mammalia > Primates > Galagidae > Galagoides > Galagoides demidoff. The sequence continues at coordinate 6,043 of CAUYQV010181211.1, forward strand.
TTTTTTTTTGAGACAGAGTCTCAAGCTGTCGCCCTGGGTAGAGTGCTTTGGCGTCACAGCTCACAGCAACCTCAAACTCTTGGGCTTAAGCCATTCTCTAGCTTCAGCCTTCCAAGTAGCTGGGACTATAGGTGCCCACCACAACACCAAGCTATTTTCTTTTTTTTGCAGCTGTCATTGCTTTAGCTGGCCCCGGGCTGGGTTCAAACCCTCCGGCCTCAGTGTACATGGCCAGCGCCCTACCCACTGAGCTATGGGCACTGTCAATGTGTCACGTTTCTTTACAATAATGTTTATAAGCAATTATGTAGAATAGTTGAGAAAAGAAAAATCAATGCACATATTTAGTTTTCACTTAAGGGCTAAAATATTTTGTAATGCTCTTCTTTAAATTCAGAATGTCTCATGTCCCTGAGTTGTGAATCGTGAAATCCCTCTTACAGTGACAAACCTGGCTGTTCTTTTTATACACAGAGGACGTGTTTCTCAGTATATACCAATAACAAAAGATGAATGCAAAACACGTTGAGCACCTCTTGCAATTGTAGAAGCCAAATGTGACTTCAGCATCACAAATTCATAGTTCTTCCTCTCTTAAAACGTTTCTGCATTTTTTGGCACCTTCTGCATATATATTTGATCAATCTCCTTGCCTGTCTGTAACCAGTCTCCCGGTATCACTATCATTCCTTCTGTATTGTGTGTGCCCTCCTCACACCACTTAGAATAATACCCTAATCCAGTATACATCTTTTCTCACCTGCTCTGGATCACCACCATTCCCCAACACCCCATTCTAGAGCCACCATACCCAGCTAATTAAAAAAATATTTTTTATTATAGAGGTCAAGTCTCACTATGTTGTCCAAGCTGGTCTGTAACTCCTGGCCTCCTCCTGCCTTGGCCTCCCAAAGTGCTAGGATTACAGGCATAAGCCACCATGTCCAGCCTGCACAGTTATTTGTCATTATTATGTCTTGAACAACCTGAACAAGAGCAAAACTCCATCTCTATGAAAAATAGAAAAATTATCCAGGCATGGTAACATGAACCTATAGTCCCAGGTACTCAGGAAGCTGAGGCAGAAGGATTGCTTGAGCCCAGGAGTTTGAGGTTGCAGTGGTCTATGATGATGCCACTGCATTTTAGCCAGGGCAACAGAGCAAGACTCTGTCTCAAAAAAAAAAATTGTTATGTCTTTCTGATGGACTAACCATTTTATGACTCCAAAATGTCCTTTATCACTAGTAACAAATTTTTTCTCAAAGTCTAAATTTTCTGATATTGGAATAAACATTCTAACTTTGGTTACTACATGATAGATCCTTTACTTTGATATGTGTCTTTGAGTTTAGAGTAGGTCTTTTAGAGAGATTGTATAGTTGGATCATGATTTTTGGAGGGGGGAAGTCAATCTGTACCTCGTGATTGGAGAGTTTCACCATTTACATTTAGATATTTATTTCTTTGTGTATTATGTCTTTTTTTTTTACATCTTTAGTTCTTCATTACCACTTTCTTTTGTTATAGATATTTCCTAGTATTCCACTTTAATTTCCTGTTTTGTCTTTTACTATATGTTTTTAACTTATTTCCTTAGTGGTTTGCCTGGGAATTATTATCTTGATTTAAAATACAGTTGAGGTGGAGGGAGGGTGACTGAAGGGATCACCTCTGTGGATTATCTTTCAAGGGTACAAGTGAATCTTTCTTAAAGTAGAATACAAACGTCGTAGCACAATAACTAAGAAAATGACATGAAGGCTATGTTACCCAGTTTCATGAAGATACTTCAAATCGTATGTGAAAACATCACACTGTACTCCATGATTGCATTAATGTACACAGCTATCATTTAATAAAAAAAATTATACTTATAAGTGGTGTAAAGCAAGAAATATGCCCATGTATTTTCAATTAAATGTGCTACTCAAATATTCAGTGTCTTCACTAGATTTGGGGAAGATAATTTTTATATGATGTCTCAGTTTTGTCATCCCTATACCCTGAAACATTTTTAGAATACTAATTTAACATTGCAAATGTATCCTCTTTAAAAAAAAAAAAAACTTGAAAAATTTATGCAAAAATTATAATACAGATTACTAAAATTTATTATTTCTCCAACATAGAGGAGATTGCTAAAAATGGTTATACATAAGTGTCAAATATAGTAGGTATATTACTGTATTGAGTAGCATGTTTATAATTATATTAATATACTAATTAACTTCAAAAATATAATAAAATATATAAAATCTTACTGAATTGGGACAAAAGCCTATTCATTAAAAAGAGACACACATTTTTGTTAATGAAAAGGAAGACTACATATCTTTAAAATATTAAATCTCCCCAACGTACACTTTCAACATGATTCCAATTAAAGCAAACTCTGTGGGGAGTGTCTTGGCCCATATAGTTTCATTTACTATAACACTGGAAATGAGCGATCCCTAGTCATTTCTCCATGCATTTCCTTTCTTTACCCTATATACAAAAATAGCTCTAGATGCTTTAGTTTTCAATGGAGAGCTCCTTGGGAACTACTGATTTGAATATAAGACACCATCAGAGAATCTTTTATTATTCTTTTCCTAACAATGTAGCATGTGCTTTATCAAGCAAATTAGATGAATGTAATGAGTAGTGAAAACACATAATATAGAATTCTGGCTTCTTAATGAAGTGTCAATCCTAATGTCTTTAGCAGTTCAGAATTTTCTTTTTCACCCGTATTTAAAAAAACTGAATTTGTCATATATAATTCACAAGTCACATCTTTCTTCCCTCTATGGTAATAATTTGTTTTTCTCCCCTTTTTGCTTTTTTCCATTATTATTCTTGAATTATATTTAATAATATTCTATGATTCTTATTTATAGCATGAGTATTGTACATACTATTTTGAAATATATGATCCACAAAAATTCGTGATCAAACTCCCCACGAAGTAAATTCATGGCATTATTATATTCTAATTTATAATTTAAAATCATGTAAATAAAAACAAATAATATAAATTCTTATATTTTAAAGAAATATACAAAGTTTTATGTGTATGTATATATACACATATATACATGTGTATATAGAGAGATACAGAAGTTAATGACAGCAAAAACCCAACTTACTCTCTTTTAGGGGACCTCTAATTGAAGTATGTTACCATACTTGCCGTTGTGAGCAATCAAACATGAAGAAAACATATGCTTATTGCTTGCAGATATCTTAGTATTTTACAGAAGGCTTTAGAAGGAAGCAAAGCATTTTTTCTTAATTATGAACACAAGTCATTTTACTTACCACATGTTATTTGAATATGTATTTTGTATAATTTTAACTCCAAATGCATGGGAGAAGAATTTATAATTTGGGAGGCTTTTTTTCTTTTCTGCCAGAAACAACTTAGAGGTATTTCCAAGTACCTTGTGAAAATCTTACATATGCTTTCTGTGGGAAAAACATGACTGCCTTTGTAAGCAAGAATGTTTCAGCAATATCTGAACATGGAAACAATAGTTCAGGAAACTATTATGACTCACACTTTTTTTTGCAGTTTTTGGCTGGGGCCAGATTCGTACCCACCATCTCTGGTATATGGGGCTGGTGCCCTACTCCTTTGAGCCACAGGAGCTGCCTTATGACTCACACTTTTATAAATGTATCTTGTTTAGTTCACTATTAGAGAAAATGCTTTGGGGTCTTTACTGGCAACTGCCTATAGACAAACTGTTATATCAATCTGGCCAAAATATCAATAAATACTCTTATTTATTCTTATCTATTGTATAGGACTCTCCTATTCCATGGAACCCTAATTCCATATTCAATGATAGAGAATAAGTATCAGTTTTCATTAAGGATTAAATACCATTTATGCTTCTTAGGACTCTATTTTCTATTGTGGGACAGTTCTCTGTGTGGTCTTGAACTGACCCAGTTCTCTCTTTCTCCCTTGTGGTTCTCGAGAATAACTACAGAGTGTGCTGAGAATGCAACATCCTGTGATAAAGAAGGACTGGCCAGAACAACCCAAGCTCTGTTCCAGTCCCTCCTAGAAACAGGACATCTTTTATATGACAGACTAGAAGTCCTGTTTCCCAGGGTATAAAACCCAGGGCCACTTTCCAGGGGTCTGTCTCTCAGCTGCAGGGACATGCAAAGGAGACTCCATCTGCCCTGGGCAAATCTTCTGAGCCTTGGAGGATCAACTAGTCATAAATCTCAGGTTTCTGTTACCTAAGAGTCTATCCATAATGGCCATGACCTTAAAATATTATAAATATTACACTGTTGACGCTTTTACTGTTTCTCTTGTTTTAAGTTAATGATCCTAAATAGAATGGTTAAAAGTGGCAATGAGGAACAGATGTAAACAGAAATAAAAATACGGAAGTAATGACAGAAAGCTGGATATATAAGTATATTAATAAGACTTGGCAGGAAGAAAGAGAACATTTATTGACAATCAAGAAGTCACAGAGTAGGACATTTATGTTCTGCCAAACTGTACAGGGAGTTTTATATTGAAAGAGCTTTTCCAACAAATTCTTCTGTCAACTTTCAATTAATATTTATGTTAATTCTTTTTCACCAGGTACTTGGAAGATGAATATTTTATTAGCATTAATTCAGATGGGTTAGAATAATTGCTAACTTGACAAATACTTTGTTCTTCTATTAAAATGTTCCTTTTCTAGAACACTTATGTTATTTAGTATATTTATAGTATAAAACCTCTCTTTTTTGCCATTTGCCAAGCTGGTGTAACAAACTTCACTTGTGTTAATTTTAATCACGTATAAATGTTTCAACCCCTGTTATAACAAGGCAATTATTGTCACTTGGTTTCCAAAGAAACAAACCTTTATTTTAGTAGAACTTACAGTAAGAATACCTGTCAAGTTGGTTGGTTTTAAGATTTCAGTTTTTATTTTCAATTTTTAAAAAATAATGCATACGAAATCACTGACTTCTATACAAAGTAGATGGCTGTTCTTAGTTTTTTCTCCACAATAGCTTAAAAGAACATTTGAGCAAAGATCAAGAAACATCCAATTTAAGCATAATTGCTTAAAACTATTTCATTTTTTCCTCTCATCACAGTAAATGATGATACTGATCGTCGTCAGGATGTGGCTTGCTATTTTAAGAACCACAATGTGATGAAAATAATAAAAAAGAGAAATAATTTAAAGGATACATTTTCATTAATTCCAGAAAAGAGAGAGGGAAGGGAACCCCTTTATACCATTTTTGGGTGTGCAAATGATTATAGCCATTTTGGGAAAGCAGTATGGCTGTCTCAGGAGACAAAAACCAAAAAAAAAAAAAAAACAACCAAAAAAACTAAAAAGAGAATTCCCATATGATCCAGAAATCTTACTGTGGGTATAGATGCAATGGAATCATCAATTATTATTATTATTTTCAAATTAATTTTGAAGTTATTAGGCCTACTTTAGCATAAATTGGAAAAGAAAATGAATAAAAAATTCACTGAAAGAATGATAGGAGTGGTAGAGAACAACTTAAGTCCTTAACTGCCATCTATCTTCCAGTAAGTACAAACTCTGTAGCTTCACTTCAGGGCTCTTTTCTGCACTGCAATAATGTATCTGTCGTGGGATATACTACATAATGCTCGAAATAAATTTGCAAGCCTCTACCGTATAGAGTGGCACGGTTTGTACTATATTTTACATAGCCCTGCTTACTTTTTATAGTCACCTTTCACAACTTTATCTAGTTCTCAAGGGATGCTCTATTTCATTATCTCGCACATCTCATAGCTACAGGCCTCGTCAGTTATTCCTAATTCCATAGTAATTAGTTCAGGAGATGGACATCTGGCCTAAATAGACTCAATAAGAATCTCGTCAATAAATTTATTTAGGTTAGGATAGCTGTCTGTGATCATTATCTCTAAATTGCCAGCAACTGTCTTCTAACCCATTAGTTGAAACTGAGAATTAACCCATAAAGAAGAAATTAGATCCAAGATATGCAGAAAGAGAAACAGCAATTTGAAAATATTGGGCTATTGGATGTAGCAGTGTCTGTAGTTTGAATAGGCTTTGGGTATACCAGAGATATCAATCCATCAACCATGCTTAACCTGCAGGTGCAGCTCTCACAACTGAGAAAAACACCATTTAATACGATTTAGTAATCATTATTAGGCACAAACATATTTCCCCTTCTTCATTCATAACAGAGTGCCGTTTCACCATCCTTGTTTTCCTGCTAGCTACTTGTTTGACATAAAAACAGCTTCTCTGAGCATTAGGCAAAATACAATATTTATATTATAGCATTATTTTGAGAATAAAATGAATACCATGACTGCACTCATTCACCCAGGTAATTGAGAAGTAACTTTAATTTTTCTTATTCATTCCTTTTTATCATTTGCTTTTATCTCTTTTAACCCATCCTTTTTCACTCCTTTGATGCAACTTTAATTAAATGTTTTTTGTCAGTACGCTGTTCATGTAACAAGAAAGCCAAAATTTCAATGGCCTCCAACAACAAACCTTTCTTTTCTCTCATGTTGGATGTTGGCATCTTTTGCTGCCTGTGTCTCCACATTTGGTACTTAGTCCGACAAAGCAGATCTTCTTTGGGACATGCCCTTCTTATGGCAAAAGGAAATGAACGAGCAGAGAGAAAATACCCAAACCCTCTTAAAGTGTTTCCAGAGAAAGGACACACTGTTAGTCCATCCACAGTTCAGTGGTCCAAATAAGTTATATGGCAATACCAACCAGCAACACAGCGAAATATGCTTTGCTTACAGAGAATAACTCCAAGTCACATTGCTAGGTGGTTACCTAGATAACAAGCACGGCAAATGACATGTATGGTTAGGCTATTTTGGACTAGTCTGGGTCAGGCCGACCTGAGCTATTATGAGAATGAGGTTGATAAAGACCGTGCAGGTGGGTTGTTATTAAGACCTTGCTGTTAGATTGTTTTCAAGACCTCGCAAGTGGGCTGTTTTGAGAACAGAGTTACTCAAGACTCTGGGAGACTTCCAAGAATCAGCTGATACTCCTCAAAGTTGTGTATAAAAGCCAGAGACTACACTTTCCTTGGTGCCTGCACTCCCTAGGACAGAGCCTGGCTTGCTGTACAGGACAATAATAAATGCTTTCTTTTTCTTTCTAAAACCTTACTTGTTTTCTTCAGTTATTTTGGCGACTACCTGGGGCCAACCCACTGCTCTAACATGACAAGGAGTAGGGATGTGTTATTTTCCTGCAGTGTTTATAGGCTTTAATTCTATTTTACCCAAACAAACAACAGAACTTTTTCTAAAATACAAGCCTTTGATCCCACTCCCTATTTAATGTCTTATTCTGTTTCTCCCTCATCTTTTTTTTTTCTTTTTTCTTTTGAGACGAAGCCTCAAGCTATCCCCCTGGGTAGAGTGCCATGGCATCACAGCTCATAGCAACCTCCAACTCCTGGGCTCAAGCGAGTCTCCTGCCTCCGTCTCCCAAGTAGCTGGGACCACAGGCGCCCGTCACAACGCCTCGCTACTTTTTGGTTGCAGCCATCATTGTTGTTCGGCGGGCCCGGGCTGGATTCGAACCCACCAACTTAGGTGTCCGTGGCTGGCACCTTAGCCGATTGAGCCACAGGCGCCGAGCCTCTTCCTCATCTTAAGAACAAAATTCAGGCTCCTTTATGGACTACACCTCCAGCTTCCTTACTTACCTGTTGACCTATTTGTTAGATTTTATTTCCTAAGTATTTGTATTCCTTCATCTCTATGCCTTTGCACGTTCCCTTCCTTTTCCTGAAATACCACCTTCTCTCAGGTCTATTTCTTTTGTTTCTTTTCCAGGAGAAATGAGATGAAAAAACAAACTACAAAAATCACGAATGGACTCACTTAATACACTTTTGGTGATTACCCACTTATCACTGGAATGCTGTGACAGGGATAGGCACAAATAAAATCTTTCTCTTTTAGCAAGTCCTGGAGCTCTACCTGTTTGAATTAATGTTTGCATCAGTGAACACTTAATGCTAACGTAAAGAAACAGCACAATAAAATCAAACTTGGACCCTAGCAGAAAATATTATTGTTTTCAGGGTGTTAAGTTGCCAACTTGTACTAAAAGTCAATTTGCCATCTTTCCACATTTAACTTGTCATCTGCCCTATAAACAAGTTAGGAAATGAAGCAGAGAATAGCTTTTGATTTTTATGGGCCCCTTGAGGAATGGGCCTTTCAATTGAGTCTAAAAACGTCCCTCGACTGATTGAGCTTCTCTAAATATGCATAATATACTCTCTTCCTGTTTCTCTATCCGTTTCCTGTGCTATTATTTTTCTGGCACTGGTCTTTGGTTTTCCTATTCTTTTTATGGATCTACATTCAGAAAAAAGGCTCACAGTAAAAATTATTTACTAACTTAAAAGCTTACTTTTAATCTGTGTTACAGGTGCCTTCAACCACCCTGTGGGATCAGTTCTCTTATTATCCACATTTAATTGATATGGAAATTGATTTAAAGGTATATTAATTAATTTCCCCACCATCACACAATCAGTAATCTCTTGGAAGATGGTGATAATCTCTAAGGAGAACAATTAAATATTTCCTTTGTTCTTTGCTTCTTTTCTAAAGCAAGTGACCAGCAAGACAAAGGGATAGTAGACAGACATATCACCTTCGTTGATGATAAAGTATAATTTAGAGGATATGGTTATATATAGATATATGAACCTATACATAATAATCTTCGGTGGGAGACAGATATACCCATGTAGGATGGTAAGGATGAACCCGGGAAGATCTCACGGTTGCAGAAGCTGAAGCCCATTGAATTTACTTAGCCCAGTTAAATTTATGGCACGGCTTGGAGAAGCAAAGGAGATTTTTGTGCTAATTTAAAAGAGATTACTGCCAGAGGAAAATAGAGTATAAACAAACCATGCATATCTAGATACCTAGTGATTCACTTTGAAATTTGCCAATAAAACATTGTTCTTTACCTCTCTGTTGGCAGAATGAGTACATAGGATCAGAAAAAGTCCAATGCAGTCACTCAAAATAAGATTCTTTACAAGAAAAAAACCAACCCATATGTAAAGAAATGTGCTTCCTGGGCAGCACCTGTGGCTCAAAGGAGTAGGGCACCAGCCCCATATACCAGAGGTGGTGGGTTCAAACCCAGCTCTGGCCAAAAACTGCAAAAAAAAAAAAAAAAAACAAAGAAGAAGAAGAAGAAGAAGAAGGAGGAGCAGGAGGAGAAGAAGAAATGTGCTTCCAAACAATGTCTACTTCATATTTTTTTCTCACATTTTTCAGCCTTTCCTCTTATTTTCAGTTGATGGCTTTGTTTCATACTTCAATGAGAAATATTAATAACTACCATTTATATTTACCCAGAACCAAACACCGTTCTAAGAGCTTTAGATGTATTGAATCCTTTAATGAAACTGAAGCAATTAGGCAGAAATTTCCTGTATTACATAATTCTAAGTCAGCAAAACTTCCCTCCTTCTTTGTGTGATCTTCTTTCTTCAACAGTATAGTGGGTACATTTCCTCCTTCCAAGGCGGGTCAAACTACCCTCTCCATACCCATGTTCATGTTTTGGTTTACATCTGTCTTCACTTTCTCAACAACTTTTCCACCTACAATTATTTTAGCTTTATTACTGAATAATTAATTTCCTTGCTACTCAATTATAACCAAAACATTTCCACTAACAAACATAATTTCTCTAAAATTATATATTTCATTTAATTAATAGATTGATTTTTAATCGACATTAAAAATTATATATATTTTTAGCTGTTAGAAATATATGTAGATTGTGGATGGCTAAATTGTGCTAATTAATATATGTATTATCTCACATACTTTTTTTTCTTTTTTTTGGTAAGTTCACAAATTCTACTCTCTCTGCAATTTCCAAGAATACATTGTTATTAAATAGTGACCAAGTTGGGTAATAGATCTCTCGAATTCATTCCTTCTTCATAAATGAATTTTTGTGCCCTTCGACCAACATTTTCTCAATGCCACTTTATTCCTTTCCCCTGGTAACCACCGTACTACTCTCTTCCAGTAGGTTCCACATGTGAGCTCATGAAGTATTTTTCTTTCTTTGCCTGATTTATTTCACTTAGCATGATGTCTTCTGGGTTCATCCATGTTGTCACAAATAATAGGATTTCCTTTCAAATGATCTATTTTGAAAGAGAGATAAAAACTCTGTTGCCATTCTTTCAACTCCCTCATGATATTAATCTAGCTTCAATTTACTTCCCTATCAAGAGCTCAGTGAAACTAATCATATCAGTACCAGCAGTTTTCATTATGTCAACTTCTGTGTCTTTCTTTTGGTGTATTTCTTAATCTTAACCTGCTTGCCTCATTAGCATTTCATCTCTATTGAAACACTTTTCCTTCTTGATATGATGTGTCAATATTAGAGCGTTTTCTCTTCTTTCTTTTTCGTATTTTGCTCAGTGGCCACTTTTAAATCATATTTGCTAAATTCACTATCTCCTAACTAAAGCTAAATTTTAAGATGACTCAGAGCACACTTCTAAGCCCATTTCCTTCCAATATTTTTAGAATAATCAATGAGCATGTGGGTTTAAAAATATGTATCATAAGGCCTTCTATTATACGTTTTAAAATAGTTTTTCCTAGCTATATCCTCAATGTCTGTTATTGTTTTTTGATATGAGCAAATATTATTGTAAAAGACATATATGTTTCCATATTTTTCTTATCTTCATAAATTGATTCACTACCTATGTTGAAAACACAGAAACATAAATTATTTACTTATTGAATGTATGATTTTATCATTTTGAGATTTTCTAAGTTATTCAACATAAACACAAAGATAGACCAAAATGATGATGATGTGATTGCATCTACAACTTGGAGGTGTTTCAGGTGCTGAAAATTTCTAAAGGCAATGACTGAAAATATCTTTCTACAATATTGACATTTTAATATTAAAAATTACACTTTAATCTTTTCTGTTACTTTTCACTTTCATTTCTTACAAATAAAGTTCAAGAAACAATGACTAAATTATTAGTTTTGTTTATACACATTTCTGTGACAAATAAATAAATTCCTATCTCAAATGTATTTAAATGACTGCCTATGTATCTATTCACCTACCTACCAGCTTACCTATATTTTCTCATACTTATGCCTGGATATTCAGTGTAATGCTATATTAACACAAGCTATATGGGACCAAGGGTGAAAACTAGTGATTTATGATTGCCTATAAGCTCAATTTTTATTTTGCTCCACTTTCTATGGATATAGATTCCAAATTTCTCTTGGCCAATTTCTACCTGCATAAATACAAGTACTATGAGATGGAGATTACTCTACAGTAGACCCAATCAGTTTATTCCATCAATACATTCTATCCTCTAGGCCAAAATGACTAGTGATGAATTCAAATCCAATCTGAAGCATTGGGTCTTGTGAAGAAACTCTTTTCTCAGGAAAGAGGAATATGAATAGTAAGGTATGAAAGTTTCAGCTCCATTTCTTCCACAATATGGGAAATAAACATCAAGTGGAAAGGAGAGGGTACTTGAGGAGTCTAAAGATAGTCGTCAAGGAATCCAGGAAGAAATGAGATAGAGAAACTTGGTTGCAAAAAAATAATCCTTATTAGCAAATTTATAAAAATTAAACTTGAGAAATAACAGTAATATAAGAACGTATAAAATAAAGTCAAATTCCTTTATAGAATAACTTCTGAAGTTGGAAGTTCCATGCAACATACATGTATCTTCCGTATGTTCTTTAGCATCTTTATCAATATTTGCTCTGCAGAGCTATTTATAAACACAAAAGTAGGTCAAGTTAGATAGGCATTTATGAGAAAGAAAGCAGAAATCACAAAGTAAATAATCAGAGAATAGAATTAGCTATCAAAGATTATATTTTCCCCAAATTTTCATTTTTTCTTTAGCAAGAGGATAACACATCCTAGGCTATTAATATGTGATTTCCAGTTTCACTCCAATGACACTGGCCTTAGCCATGTCTGGGACCAAATTTAATCTGAACAAATAAGACTTGTTACCTAATTTCACTATCTCTCTTATACTTTTTCTTCAGACACAATGAAGAATCTAGGAGTCAGTTCAGGGTAATCTTTAGTTGACATGTAATATTTGTTGATATATAGTTACCTTTTACATGTTACCACTGTAGAGAAAACTAAATCTAGAGATTTGGGAAATACTTCATATAGTTATTTGAGTTCTGTCATTGACAAATAGATTGAAAAATGATAGACAAATAGACACATAGATACATGGCAGAGACAATGCTAAATATATTTGTAAGTAGAAAAATCATTATACTTGTCAACTTAATTGTTTTCTTTAAAATGGCTACCCAGTCCTGGATAGCCATTTATATAGTTTTAACTCCTTTCGGTGAATTTATCTTGATAGTTTTGAACAACTGCATTAAATGCAATCCATAATTTAGTCCTCCACTGGGCCCTATGTTTTATACACCTGCATTACTTTTTTTAATTGTTGGGATTCACTGAGGGTACAAAGAACTAGGTTACATTAATTGCTTTTGTTAGGTAAGGATCCTCCTGCAGTTATGTCCCACCCCCAAAAGGTGTACCACACCCCTTAACTCCCCACCCCTCCCTCCTTCCTTTTCTTGACACTCCCCATCCCCTACCCTTCACCATATACTAGAACCTTAATTGTCCTCATATCAAAATTGAGTACATAGGATTCTGTTTCTCCATTCTTGTGATGCTTTACTAAGAATAATGTGTCCCACTTCCATCCAGGTTAATATAAAAGACGTAAAGTCTCCATCTTTTTCTAGTGGCTGACTAGTATTCCATGGTGTACATATACTATGGCTTATTAATTCATTCTTGGGTTGGTGGACATTTAGGCTGTTTCCATATTTTGGAGATTGTTAATTGAACTGTGATAAACAGTCTAGTACAAGTGTCCCTGTGGTAGCAGGATTTTTTTTCTTCTGGGTAGATGCCCAGCAATGGGATTGTAGGATCAAATGAGAGGTCTAGCTTGAGTTCTTTGAGGGTTCTCCACACTGCCTTCCAAAAAGGTTGTATTAGTTTGCAGTCCCACTAGCACTGTAAAAACATGTTCTCTTCTCTCCACATCCATGCCAGCACCTGCAGATTTGAGACTTTGTGATGTGGGCCATTCTCACTGGGGTTAGATGATATCTCAGGGTGGTTTTGGTTTGCATTTCTCTAATAATTAGGGATAGTGAGCATTTTTTCATGTTTGTTACCATTCATCTGTCTTCTTTAGAGAATGTTCTATTCATCTTTCTTGCCCAGTGATCTAAGGGATTGTTGGCTCTTTTTATGTTTATTAATTTGAATTCTCTGTAGATCCTAGTTATCAAGCTTTTGTCTGAATCAAAATATGCAAATATCCTTTCCCAATGTGTAGGTTGTCTGCTTGCTTTGGTTGTTGTTGCCTTAGCTATACAGAAGCTTTTCAGTTTCATTAAGTCCCATTTGTTTATTTTTTTTGTCGTTGAGATTCCATGGAAGTCTTCCTTATAAAGTCTATCCCCAGGCCAATATCTTCCAATGTTTTTCCCACAGTTTCTTTGAGGATTTTAATTGTTTCATGTCTTAGAGTTAGATCTTTTATCCATCTTGAATCTATTTTTGTGCTTGGAGAAAGGTGTGGGTCCAGTTTCATTCTTTTACATATGGATATCCAGTTCTCCTAGCACGATTTATTAAATAGGGATTCTTTCCCCAGTTTATGTTCTTGTTTGGTTTATCAAAAATTAGGTGACTGTAAGATATTTATTAAATCTCCTGGTTTTCTATTTGGTTCCAAATGTCTATGTCTATTTTTGTGCCAATACCGTGCTGTTTTGATCCCTATGGCTTTATAGTACAGCCTAAAGTCTGGTAGGCTGATGTCCCAGCTTTGTTTTTATTACTAAGAATTACCTTGGCAGTTCCTTAAAAAAACCTTAAAAACCAGGTTTTTTTCTGGTTCCATACAAAACGAAGAATTATGTTTTCCAAGTCTTGAAAGTATAGTGTTGGTATTTTATTAGGGACTACATTGAATCTGTAAATTGCTTTGGGAAGTATAGACATTTTAACAATGTTGATTCTTCCCAGACATGAGCATGGTATGTTCTTCCACCTGTTAATGTCTTCTGCTATTTCTTTTCTTAGGGGTTCACAGTTTTCTTTATAAAGGTCCTTCACCTCTTTTGTAATAATACAGGCTGTACCTGTATTATTAAACTGCATGTTAAAAGTAAAAAGGTGACTAAATTAATACACAGGGTGTCCCCCAAATTGCCATAACATACCTAGGCAAAAATAGAGAATTGTAGCTAACTCTACATTTATTTATAAAATTTTACATTGAATCTTTTGTAAATAAAGATACATTTTGCAATTTCCCCATTTCCCTATGTATGGTGACATTAGGAGTGACTTTAGGGGAAACTTTTGTAGAACCATGTACTACAGAAAACTTGTAAAAAGATTTAGGAAGATTAATAAAATCATCACTCCAGTTTAACTTATAATTTTAACATGACTTTTTTCAAAAGGAAAGTGTGCAATTCTTCCAATGATATTGAGAGGGAACTAGGCAATATTTTGTGTTTTCTACTGAGGACTCATTGATGGCCACATTGATAAACATTTTAAAATAAGAAAAAAATGGATGGGCAGATTGCAATGGATTGAAGATCCAGTGTTGATTCAGAGGGTAATTATGTTTTGCCAATGGCCAAGCATTCTCAGATGTCTTTACATTTACTTGAGTTTAGATTGTGATATGCAGCTTTTTGTTTGTTTGTTTTCTTACTGTAGCTGCAACTCCCAATTGCAGCTTTGATTCTGTTATCACTCTTAACTTTTTATCATTCTCCCTCTACATTTAGATATTGTCATATATAGAATTATATGCCTATCCAACTCTCTACCTATCATTTGTCCTTATTTCATGTTTAACATAAATGGTGTATGATATACTAGATTACCATATTTTAAGAAGCTATTTGAAAAATCTCATTAGTCAATTTGGCCATGAATAATTGCTTGGTAACATGAGCCTTAGACTTCTGTTGAGATTTTGTATTCCATGATTTGTTTTTATCTATGCATTTTATTGAGACTTTCAAATTGTACAAAGAATTCAAAAGTAGACTACTAAGAATAAAATATAAAGTAATAAATAATAATTTAAATAGTACATATGACACACTAATGCATACAAATAATTTTAAACCATTCACAATCATTTGGTGGTAACATGAAATAGAAATACATAACTGTCATATCAATTAATCAGCCCCTTCAGTTTTATTAACTCATTATATTAAAATGGGCTTAATGTTTAAGGGTCTATTGCAGAGAAGAGATATTCTAAGCAAAATTTTGCTAAAATATTCATGTTAACCTCCTACTTTGTTTCTCATCACAAATATTCTGCCTAAATCTCTTAGGAGGAATCTCATTAAGAAAATATAATTGCCCCTAATTCTATCACTATAGATAGCTCTGGATGACATAAAATTAACGCTGTCCCAGTACACATCTGAAATGCAAACCAATCAAGCTTTTGTGCTGGTGAGGCACATTTAATTGACGATATTGCATTAAAGATAGAATGAATGATCTTTGACATTTTGAATGTAATAACTCAACTTCCTTCAAGCAAAAGAAGTAACTCTCATGGTTCTTTTTAATATGAACCATATCTCAGAAATTACCAACATATAAAACTATGCATCGTGACATCTTCCTCATGAGTAGAGTATATTTTGTAGATTTTTATTTCATTGTTCTTTTTACTTCACAACCATAGAATCAATTGCCAATAAAGAACTTATTATAGAAAAATGTTGCATATTGCTCATTACACAGGACGGGATCATGGGAGATATTTTTGGTTACCTATCCTGCAAACTTCCAGAGACTTAGAGAAGGGGTGGGAAATGTTTCCCAAATTTTGTGGAATCTATTTGAATAATATATACACATATATATACACACAGAGAATGTGTGTAAAATATGTAGTTTTACTTTTGATAAACATATAAAAGAGTCATCTGAACATTTTCTGGGTGATTTGGATGATCAATTTAAAACAAGTGCTGCAAAGGAGTTTCTTTTTTTTTTCTTTTCTTTTTTTTTTTTTTTTTTTTTTGCAAAGCATTTTCTGTTGCTATGTTGTTTTCATCTATGGTGTCTATGGTGATACTGGCTTTCTTAGTACAGTCATAGTGTAAGTAGTAAAATATATATGCCAATATAGATGAAAATGTAGAATAAGGGTGATATTTTAAAATAAATAATATATTCTAAATGAATAAATCCGAAGATGTCATGCTTTGCTGAACAAAAATTTTGATTTTGAAATGTTTTAAAAGAAAAGTAATGGTAACATTGAATCATCACACATATTATGTAGTAGCAATATATAAAACTTAAAACAAACTGAGTGTCAGTGTCTTAGAGCCTACGAATAAATGTAAGTATAGAAGAATCACAACATATGAAATTGATGTTATTTTAAATTTTTATTACTTTGTGTTAATATTAGTAAACTAGACTTAATTTTATAATTCTATATGTTTCTCATATAATCAAAACCAATGAAAATAATGTAAAGCAATATCAATGAATACATACCCCTTAATTTTTATGTCATATCTTGAATGACTGATAGGCTCCACCTTTCCATTGGTGATGATGTGTTAAGTTCATTGTGCTAATTATTTCACAGTGTATATGTATATTAATTCATCATATTTTTCACCCAAATTATGTGATTTTATTTGCCAGCTATATCTCTGTAATACAACTGAGTAAAATTAACCCTTAAAATAACAAAAACGAAAATAACAAAAAATCCCAATGAAGTAAAATAATAAAAGTTAGGTGGGGGCGTGTTTCTCTGGTTCTTATTCTCAAGATTATTTATTTATTTATATCACATAAGATCAGTTAAGCATTCCCACACCATCCAGCCAAAATGTTCATCTTTGTAAAAAGGTTTTATGCATTTGAAGCTTTATTAGAGAACATGCAAGTGGAGAAAAGTGAACTATCTCAGTGAATGAAGCAAAGCCAGGATGTACTTATATATTTACATTTCATTACTATACATTTCTTGGTGGCATTACTCGGCCATTTTACATAATGCTCAAGTTGAGATAAAAGTATTTCTTTTTCTTTAGGCTTTGAGTTGTTGCAAACTATACTGACTTTTTCTAGAAACAACTTCTTTTACTCAGTATCGAATAACAGATAGTCAGAATTCATTCTAAGTGATATATATTCTAATTTTATTTAGAAGTTGTATTATGATAGAATTTATATTTCAAACAATTTCATAAGTGATTCTTGTAGAGGTTTCTTATTTAAAACTTGACCAAAACCTTGGTGTGATCATCATCAGACCCGACCTCCCTCCCAGAATCCCTTGAATAAAGAAAAAAAAAGAAAAGAAAAAAATTAATAACATGACATCATCAAAAAATAAAGTAGGTAAGTATGTCACCAGTAGATGAGAAAATTTAAATAACATGAGAAATAGCTAAGAGAAGCATTTGATTGAAAGATTAATTAGGACAAAAGAAACTCAAATATGCCTGAAAAAAGGGGAGAGATTTTCTTGCCAGGAAAGCTGCCAAAGAAATTCAGTGTTAAGTAGTTGGTGAAAAAAGTCAGCCTTAAGGTGATCCTTGCCAAGATAACAAAT
>CAUYQV010181214.1:0-13977 GCA_963574575.1 Galagoides demidoff
GCTTCCTCATACTCTACCATTAGGGCACAACCATGTTAGAAGGAACTTTTAATTTTTTATGGATCTTTTTGAAAGGCCTGCTGTTCATCCAGCTCCTCACATCACTTTCAAGAAGTTCAAGTGAAACAAAAATGGAATGGCATTGTAGGGTCGAATGGCAGGTCTATTTTAGCTCAGAAGACACAGTGTGAAATACAACCAAAGCAAACTGTTCAGAATAGGTGCAGGGGGTCGAAGGACAGAAACTTACCTGTCAAATACAGTGAAGGTCACCCCGGAGATGGGCGTCTTAAACCTGTTCACTGAAGCATTACACTCGGTATCTATGTAATAAAAATATTTGTAATCCCTTAGTATTTTGAAATAAAAAGATTCTGAAGATAGCAAGAGGTAAGAATCATGTCATGTGCTGAGGAGACTAAGAGATGGAAGCAGAGCTGGGATAGGATGGTCTCGCTAGGTGGGCAGGTCACCCACAGTCTCGCTGCTGTGCTAACAGAGTCTTATTCTCAGGGCTTTGGGGGAAATTGGAAGACATGTAGGCAGAAAAGTGATGTGGTCACATTTTTCTTGGTAAGACGATATACCATCAGCCCTCCATTCTTACATTTTCTCTACCACCATGGATTCAATCAACGATATATAGAAAAAATTCAAACAAATATGACAATAAAAATAATAAATTTAAAAGAAATACATAGAGTATTTCTACATACATGGAGTGTAACAAGTATTAATATGTATTTCTAAATACATAGAGTATAACAACTCTTAACATAACATGTACATTGTATTAAGTATTAAAAGTGACATAGAGACAATGTACATAGGAAAATGCTTCTAGGTTACAAGAAAATACCATGCCATTTAATATAAGGCACTTGAGAATCCATGCATGTCGATGTCCATGGAGGATGCTGGAACCCATCTCCTGTGGATACTGAGGAGGGATGTATTCCCACTTTTATTGTTTAGTATTCTTTTCCATTTGTCTGATGAAGTAGGTATATTTATACGTAAGTGGACAATCCACAGAAACATAATGTGCACTTAATATTTCACTGGAGATTTTCCAATGCCTTAGCTTTTCCTACAGCTGAAATTTCTAGAGGCCAAGAGCTTATTTTTTTTCCATGCCATAAAGTTATTTTAAGAGTTGGTATCCTCTTGGGAGGCTGAGGCAAGAGAATCACTTAAGCCTAGGAGTTGGAGGTTGCTGTGAGCTGTGACCCCACGGCACTCTACCCAGGGCTGCAGCTTGAGGCTCTGTCTCAAAAAAAAAAAAAAGAGTTGGTATCCTCAAAACCATTTTTCTATAGCTGACCATCGAGAAAAATCATTAGTGACTTACTGGTCCTGTATAAGAATATTCCGTTATGTTGACTCCAAAGTAGAGGAAAGGGTAATTTAGGAATCAATGCTGAAAATGGGATTTTTAAAGGAACTGCAGGGTCAAATGGCAGGTCCATTCTCAGTTGTCTAAGTGTTCTCCAAATATCCCTCCAAAAGGAACACATTAGTTTACATTCCCACCAGCAGTGCAGGAGTGCTCCCCTTTCTCCACATCCACGCCAACATCTCTGGTTTCAGGACCCTGCGACATGGGCCAATCTCACCGGGGCTAGATGACATCTCAAAGTAGTTCTGATCTGCATTTCTCTGATGATTAAGGATGGTGAGCATTTTTTCATATATCTGTAGGCTGTGGCTCCATGGCATTTCTGCCCTCTAAGAGCAAAATTGAATACTTGCGAGAGGAAGTGCAGAGACTGAAATATTTATTCTCTGGCCCTTTAGGGAAAGACTTTGCCAATCCCCTGATAGAACCAAAAACTTCCTTTGGCGAGTGGAAAAGAAGGGATTTAAGGACTTGAATTTCTCCGGAAATTCTTCACCCTTCCTGGGGCCCCATCCTCTCATAGTCTGAACCGGCTGCACACACACCTGCACCTCATTAGACGGAGGACGGTCACAGGGAGGAAAGAAATCCTTGACAGAGCAGTTTGCTGTGTTTCTTGGGTGGAGAAAGGAGGCGGAAGGAAGGTTGCTGGGTAGGGCGAAGGCGGGGCTTTCTTCTGAGGCCTGAATTGTAATCCCCTTTCTTCCTCTCTAGAATTATAACTTTCAATGAGCTTGGGAATGCAGGAGCTCAGTAGCCAATGGAAGAGACACCAGGGCCACGACGTATCGCAGGTGTCTGCGCCCGGGGGCTAGTCTGGGATCAGCAAAGCGACCTGCTCAGACTCTTCCCAAGTGTCTAATCTGCTTGCCCTCGCAGGCTCATGTGAGGAATTCTCTGGGAAATGGCAAAGTTTCTAAGGCATTTGCACAGAGTCAGTCAGTGCGGGTCTGTGCCAAACTTGACAGTGACCCTCCCGTGTGTTGGTGGCAAGTTGATCCTCCTCTTTCTGCTTTACTTGTTCAACTAAACTGAGTTAAGGTAATTTATCGTATTCTGTAATGTGTTCAGGCCTCCAGCCTAAAGGACAAAAAGCAAACAAAAGAGAGGAAGCATGTGTCTGCCCTTTTTTTTTTTTTTAATTTTCTAAAATTGTGGTTAAAATATAAATAGAAAAAACGTTACCATTTTAACTATTGGCATTAAGCACATGCGTACTGTCAAGCAACCATCACCGCCATCCATCCATAGAATTCTTTTCATCTTGTGAAACTGACACTCTGTACCGATTAAACAATAAAACAATCACCTCCCACTCCCAGCCCCGGTCTCCGGCAGCCACCTTCTTCTTTCTGCCCATGAATTTGACTACTCCAGGTACCCCCTGAAGTGGAATCGTACAGTATTTGTCCTTCTGCGACATATTTTACTTGACATTATTGCCCTTGGCATTCATCCCAGTTATAACATGTTCCATAATTTCCGTACTATTTAAGGTTGAATCACATTTCATTGTATTTAAATGCCGCATTTTGTTTATCCATTCATCTGTTGCTAGATGCTTGAGTTACTTCTACCTCTTGGCTATTGTGAATAATTCGGCTGTGAACTTGGGTGTATAAACGTCTATTCTTCAAGCCTTTGCTTTCAATTATTTCCGGTACATACCTAGAAGTGAAATTGCTGTGTCATATGGTAGTTCTATTTTTAAGCTTTTGATGAGCCTCCAGACTGTTTTCCATGGAGGCTGTACCATTTTATGTGGAACATATAATAGAAGGCCAGGAGGAGTAGGGGGACCTCCTGCTTGGGTAGGGAGCAGCTAGGTTCTAGAGTTTAAGCTTTATTGTAAATATGATTAGAAGCTCTGCTTGTGTATTCCCTAGAAGGATCCTTAGCACTTGTGATTGTTAAATTGATTTTAATCTCGTAAAACAATGACTTATATTTCTTTTCCTTCTCAAACATTGCTTCCTCCTGTTCTTTTTGTTTGTTTATTTGTTACTTCTTTTAAATCTGATTTTAGTGGCTTTTCTTTTCTTTTTTTTTTTTTTAACTGGAGATACATCTCAGATACAGAAGAACATAAACAACCCTGGGGTATGAATTAAGACAAAAACAATAACAAACAAGTGAATTTATCTGGGGAAATATTGAAGCGACCTACCTAGGTCAGGCTCAGTTGCACTTCCAAATGTGTTTTAAATTAGGTCATCTCAACCATGACTACGAGCTGAAAATATTCAAAGCAACCTTATTGGAATCAGAACAAGACATACTTGGTTTCCTCTGAAGGATTTTAAAAAGCGTAGTTAAGAGCAGAACTCTGAAAAGTAAAAACACAGGAAAAGAAAGCCCGTAAGCCAATCATGCTTCAAGTAAGTGGCACTGAAGCCACCAATCTCTCAAAAGCTGCCATCTCTTAGGAACGTCTCACGTATACCGTGTTTAGGTAGCTGCTTCAGTACTTGGGTACGGCCACCAAATGGAAGGGCAGAGGAGGACGTGGAACAGCCTGAGAGCTGCTCAGAGTCCATAGACTCAGCCAGGTTGTTCTTCTCATTCTACACACAACCCCTGGTTGTCTAGTTCCCTGAGAAGACAGAATAGGAGCAATAATTTACAAACATGCAAAAAGAGAATTGGCTGGAAATAGGCACAAAAATTCTCCTGGAAAAAAAAAATGCTGTTGGTTTTAGAAGGAGGAGATAGAAAGCATGAAGGGAAGGATCCACAAACCCTGGAAAGAAAACTCTCACACAGCACACAGAGTACCTACGAATTATTTGATAAGGAGATAAAAGTCTACCCACCTTGGCATGACAGCCTCTGGTGCATCGCCAAAAGAAGACCCAGAATCAAAATTGATGTTCAATTGATCAGCGTGGTTCTATTTTAAATATTTGGTCCACTAAGTAATAAAAATGAACTACTCTGGAAAATTTGCTTCTGCAGAAATAACTACCTTATTGTGCCAGGATGCCGGTGACGTGAGGCATTCAACTGCATCACTTGCTCTTGGCAGAATTTCATGTTTAATCACAGTAGTAATAAAGGTTCATAGTTAAGAGAGTGGATATAATTTTCCCATAATCTAAGGCAAGACTCAGTCTTGGTAGCTGTCAAATGATGACAATACCAAGTGTGTCTTCTCTTAAAATGAGTACAGATGTGTAAGGCAGCCAGCCTTTACATCGTCTGTGCTTCATAAATGGCAAAGACTAGACTGTGCCACTCTCACCGCCCTCACCGTCACCACTGCCACCATCACCACTGTTGTCTATCTGTGATCTTTTGGCAACACTGCCCCTGGGCTTCTAACTCGACTCTACCTCGTGTGACCTATATGACCTTGGGATAGTCACTTCACTTCTCTCTGCCCCAGTGTTCTCTGGAGAGATAATAATGGAAAACACTTAAATTAGGGGCAGGCACAGAGTAAGCCTTGAAGTAATATTGGCTATAATTATTATTACTGTGGCTGGCCTCTTACTTCTAAGGGAAGTAGCACTCAGTGTGGAGTGGGGACCCCTGGTGGTCCCTTTATCAAGCAGTCCACAAGGTGAAAACAATTTTCTTAGTGATACTAAAAAGTCATGTGCCATTTTCACTTCCGTTCTCCAAGAACAAGTGTACAGTGGAGTTTACCAGACTCTACATGAAGTGAGGTACAGATCGAATGTAGTCTCACTCTGGTTGTTTTATGTTAAAGAGTAAAGAAATTTTCAAAAGAGAAAAACGATGCTCTTTTTTTTTGGTGAAATATAATTATTTTTCATAAAAATGTCTTATGTCAACCCATGGTAGATTTATTGCTATTATTTTTACATGAATACAATTTTAAAAATTATTCAGTTTTATTTTCTAATATGGCAACTACCAATATATGTGATGTACATAGACAGAAGTTCTTTGGGGTCCTCAATAACAAAGAGGGGCCCCAAGACACACAAGTTTGAGAATTATTGCTTTAGTATATTATGTCTGAGTGTGACACAGCTCGATCTGAGACTTGAAGGTAGGCAAAGTCAAATTTCAACCAAAGTTTCTTGATGATGAAAACTAGTGGCTATTATGCTATGTGCTGTACCCCAAGAGTCACGGGGAAGGGTCCAACAGTCATCACAACCCTGTAACAGTTTAGTCCTGCCATAGAGGTCGGTATCCATCCACGGGTGTGCTTAGCAAGACTCTAATCTCAACGTGGTGTCCAAGACTAACAGGTGTTTTCCAACATCTTGAGTTTTATTCCAAGTAGCCTATCCTGTGGTGCAAATTCACATGCCGTTTTTGCCTGGTGATTAAGAAAAGCGACCTAGAGTTAATGCTCTGAAGTTCTGGTTTCAAAGCCAAAGTGATTCCCATCATAGGTTTTCAAATGTCAAGCAAGAATTCTCACCCGTTTGTAAGCCACTTTAAATACGCTTCTCAGGGGTTCAAGAGCTAATCCCTAAAGGAACTGGGTCAAGTTCTTCCCACTCCTGTCCGCACACCACAGATGGCTAAGCTTCAGCCTTAAGGAAACACTTTGGGATAGAAGAGCAACTTAAAGGAAGAAAAATAAGCAGAAACAGTCTTGCACAAACATGATGTGTGCCGTCTCTCTTTGAATAAGCATTTGATACTTAAGCGTATGTCACTGAAACAAATTGGTTTTAAGTATGTCACATTCTGACTTAGGGTTCCCACCATTATCTTGGTAAACACCTGCTATGTTGTTTAAGACCTTTTGTCTTAGAGGCTTTAGATTTTTTCACACATATATACACGCATAGGTAAGGTATTTGGTTGGGTTAAAGTGAAATCGTCAGTAGAAATTCAAAGAGTGTGGCTTATGGGGCAATGACACAGGTTTTCACACGTTATGTGGAATTTTCTGTTAAGTACAATGGGTTTGGGAAATGAAATCGGTTTATTTCAATCCATAGATGTTTGACATAAACGTCACATTTATGCTGAATAACTATATCATTCTTCTAATTCTGCTTCAATCATGTTAATCCTTAAAAGGCTTCCTCAGATAGACTATAACTACTAAATATCCATCTTGAAATAACAAATCTATTTTTAATTATTGCCCTACTATTCCAAAAGTTGATATTTTAGAAGACAGAGTTAATTTACGTGGATAGTGTAGAAAAAGAGAAATAAGCAACATGAAATGAAAATCATTTTGATTAAACTATATAGCACTATAGAATTAAACAACAACAAGCCAAGATTTTACTAAATTTAATCATCTCGACCAATGTTATTAGATCAATGTGTGTACCAAACAAAATAAGCTGACCATTTTACTGTTGAAATAATGTGGAAGGAAGAACGGGGAAACAGGTAGGAGCTAGGTGGGGTAAGGCCAAGAGGAAAGGATTTTCTTTTCCTCCTCCATGGAGGGTCTGGACAGAGCTGGCTGTCTCCAGCAAGGAGCAGGAATGCTGGTCCTCTTATCTGTGACTCAACCAAAGAGACTGCTCCTTGGTACTTTAATTCCAGCAAGCAGTGTGGTTTTGGAAGTAAAACACCTAAGGTAGAAAATCTAACTACTAAAGACTTACAGCTAATGTTCCTCAGTTTCCCAGGCCAGTGACTCTGTTTTTACTGGACATTTTCCAGCACTGAAATGATGCCTTAATTGACTCTGGATCACAACCTTAATCTAAGACTGGGAAATGCAGGTGGCAGACTACTACACCATCCATAGTTCACTAATCCTAGGGACTGGTATATTTTGTCTTAGAAAAGTATCTAATTTAGATATTTAGATAAAGACTCACACGGAACAGGCCAGCCGTGTGAGGACCACCCTGTGAAAGCTGGCCAGATGGGATACTCTCTCGTGGTTGTTGGAGACGTTTGAGTATTCTAAGATTTCTATTAATCCTATCTTAGCCCTGCCTAGAGTTTGGACTTCTCCAAAGTTCCCCTTCTCTAAACAGACCTACAATATTCAAATGGACGTTTGAAGTTAGCCATTTTGTGAGTCATCTGGGGGGAAAAATGAAGCCATATCATATTCCCGAGCCCTTCACTTGTTCTCAGCTAGCTGGGCCAACTGGACCACAACATGGCTTTGGCTTACCGGCTCAACTAAATAACTTCAATCTGTCTCGTCTTAGTCATTATCGTAAATGGGTGAAAATAAAATCAAAATGGCACTTTCAAGATAAACAGCACTGGAGAAGTCCCCCAAATGACCTTACGTACTCATGCCTCCCTAATGAAACTGAAAAATTGACACTTCATGCGTGTGACACACGCATTTTGTTCGGCACGTCCACCGTTCGACCTGCATTGAGTGCATACCACGTGTTAGTTTCTGAAGATGAGAATTGTGTAAAAGAGACTCATTTTAAAGCACTCACAGAATAAATAGGCGATGTAAAGGCAACCATAATCTCCTATCAGCTGAGATTTAGGTATGCAATGGTGGTTTGTGAACACAGAGGGCAATGATATTTGCCTTATGGTGACCACTAATAAGCACCTGCTGTATACATTGTGTCCTGAGCTGAGGACTCTGTAGAAAGAGCCAAAGAAACCTGGAAACCAGCCTTGTTCCTTCCGAGTTCTCTGTTGCCCAGGCTGCACCGATTAATCTCCAGAAAATCTCAGTTTAGCACCTGTTGAATGATATTAGAGGAAATCATCTGTGTTGCAAATAGAGAATATGTTGCAGAGGCTGGACTCCATCGGATCCAGGTTTGGGTATCTTTCTCCTTCTGTTTTAGCAGACAAATAATCTGTTGCAACTTTGCTGCTTCTCGTCCCTAGCTTGGCTCAGCTCCCATGCACCATTTTGTCCTAGAGGATGCCGAAACTGATTCTTCAGTGTTAGCCAAAACAAATGAGGAGTTTGGCTCTCGGTCTGGTCCCAGCAGCTGCTGTGATTGAAGTTCTCTGCACCTAAGACAGTGGGGCGGCTTTCCATTTGACAGATGAACACATTTTCATTACTGGGGAAACAGGAAGCCTTGCATACTGGGCAAAAAAAAAAAAAAAAGAAAGAAATATTTGGGAAGCAGCTTTGTTCTTTCTTCTATCAATCGTGGTCATTGTTTAGCTGCAAAGTTGGTGTGGAGGTTGAAGGAGTGGGAGCCGATCCCCGTGCTTTCCTTTAGACTGTAACTGTGAGCTGACAGCTGTATGATTTCTTGACCGCAGGTTCCCTCAGCCAGAAAAATCTTCAGCAAATCTGCTCTGGGAGGCAGTTTCTGTTCATGCATGCAGCAAAGGGCACACAGAGGTGGGAAGGGCTAGGGAAAGGAACACTGGGGGGTTTCCATTTAGTTACTCATACAATGCCTAACTGTAAAGGGCACATCTGTAGGCCTTCGATGCGACTGCTTGAGGCTTCCATGGCAATCTGGGAATTCATGACTAACTCAGCTGTAGTGGGACTGGATACAGGTTCTTCAGAGAACAGAACACATCTGCACTCTGGCAGCCTTGTGACGGCCTTTCTTTTATACCTTCTTAGCTCAAAGACTTCCTTTTTTTTTTTTTAAAGGTAGGGTGTCACTCAGTCTAGAGTGTCACTCTGTCACTCACTGTAGGTTGCAACTCCTGGGCTCAAGTGTTCCTCCTGCCTAATCCTCCTGAGTAGCTAAGTAGGCATGGTGGTATATGCCACCATGCCTGGATAATTGTTTTGCTTAATATGTGGTCAAGATGGGGGTCTTGCTACATTGCCCAGGCTGCTCTCAAACTCCTAGACTCAAGAGATGCTCTCACCTCAGCTTCCTAAAGTGCTGAGCTTCCAGGTGTGAGCCAGTGCACCCAGGCTCAGAAGACTTTCTAATTAAAATGGTGGCTTGAGCTCATCCTTGATTCCTAGGTTTTTCATATTAAGTCCCTGGATTAGTGATTTTCAACTGGTGTGCCATGGCACACTGGTGCACCGTGAGAGGGACCGAGGTATGCTGTGAACATTTTTAAAGATCATTAATTAAATTACCTTTGAAAGAAATTCAAAGCATAGTAAGGATATTCTTTTTTTTATCCTTC
Organism: Galagoides demidoff; assembly: GCA_963574575.1. NCBI lineage: Eukaryota > Metazoa > Chordata > Mammalia > Primates > Galagidae > Galagoides > Galagoides demidoff. The sequence goes on from CAUYQV010181214.1 coordinate 9,404, forward strand.
TTTTTGATCAACATAATTTAAGTGTGCCTGGGAAATTTAACTATAGGTTCAAGTGTGCCACGTGTGATAAAAAGGATTGAAAAACACTGCCCTACATAAATGTTGGTGCCATTTATAGACGTGAGGAAACCAAGAAACCGAGGGAAATTGTGAGGAGAGAAGCAGAGAGAGAGATAACACAAATTGAAGAGGTGCAGTTGCGAATGAAATGGTAAACATTTAGTCACAGGGGTCCTCAAAGTTTTTAAACATGGGGCCAGTTCACTGTCCCTCAGACCATTGGAGGGCTGGACTGCAGGCCCCGGGATGAGTCGGCTGCTAAGCAGGACAGGCAGCAGCGGCAAAAACACCCAGCGGCCTGGATAAATGTCCTAGGCGAGCTGCATGTGGCCCGTGGGCCAGTTTGAGCCTGATTTAGTGCATTGTATTATAGCAGTGATTCTCAACCACCCACAGGAACCGTATTAAAGGGCTGTGGCATTAGGAAGGTTGAGAACCACTGGCGTAGCGTATTATGTCATCAGAGGAGTTTAGAGTGCTCACAGATGTGTGATTTCTGGACCTTCACTTACAACGATCACTGTAACAAGAACCTCCTGTCTACCATTGAAGTTTGATTGACAGTTGAGGAAATTAACAGATATTGAATAACTACTATTTGGCAGACACTGAGCTAGGTGCTTTGTTAAGGTTATACTTATAACAGCACAAAAAATATGGGTACTAGGTACTTACTATATACATATCCTATATACAAAGCTATATGGCTAAGTGACGAAGCAAGACATTCAACCTGGTTCTCTAGGTTTTAAGAGTCTTCTATTTTTTTTTTTTTTGAGACAGAGTCTTACTTTGTTGTCCTTGGTAGAGTACCGTGGTGTTACAGCTCACAGCAACCTCAAACTCTTGGGCTCAAGCAACTCTCTTGCCTCAGCCTCCCCAGTAGCTGGGACTACAGGTGTGTTCCAATGCCCAGCTATTTTTAGAGATGGGGTGCCTTGCTCTTGCTCAGCTGGTCTTGAACCTATGAGCTCAGGCAGTCCACCTGCCTCACCCTCCCAGAGTGCAAGGATTACAGGCGTGAGCCACTGTGCCTCAAAGATTCTTCCTCTAACACGTGCCTCTGAGCTTTCCCTCCAACATCCGTGTCAGACCTTTTCAATATCTCACAGCATATTCCTTCTCGGCTGGCCTGGACAAGGTCACAGATCTCTCAACACGGAACTCTAGGCTGCTAGTAATCAATGGGGTTTTCATACAAGATGAATCCTGTTTGCCATCCTTGTGCCTTTACTTACAGGTCAGGGTGGGAGGAGGGAGCTGGTTTGCTGTGTGTCCTCCACCCATCGTGCTATCGCTGCTGTGTCTCCATTATGTTCATTAGTGAGTTTCTTAAGGACCCACTAGGATTGCCTTGCTCTGCATTCTTGTTGCTTAATACATGTGATGCTTATTTTCTGGTCATCAGGTTAAGGACTCAGACTTGCTCATCTAGAGCATTTTCAAGTCCCTTCTGGTGCTTTTATGTTCGTGGAAGGCATTTGATAGGGTCTTATTGGTGCTGGTGATTTTAATGTCAGAAAGGTCATAGGAGTCAGTCAAGGTTCTGCAGTAAATAAGTTACAAAACCAAACAAACCCTCGGATTTTCTCTTTCCCAATGAACTGTTTTCCTTCCCAATGAACTGTTTTCCTTTTACAGACCAAGATTTTTAAAATTACATAGAGGTCTAAGTTTCAGTTTAAGCGTTCTGAGGTTCTATAGCTTTTTGCAAAGCCAATTGACTTTTACTTATTTCAATGAAAGTTCTACATCTAGAATAAGCTTTTGATATCTCCCTTTTAGTTCCTTACTCCATTCTTATTGCGAAGTTACACTTTCATCCTTGACTCTGTGCAAATACATTTGTTCTCAAGTACCACCGAGGATATTTGTAAAGAAAACAGTATGCACAAATGTGGCTTCCTATGAGAAAATTTTGTGTATGAGTTCCTAAACTTTTCAGTCTCTTGATTTTGTCATCAGTGGTATGAGATATCAATACCCACCTCACAGGGTTATTATAGGAGTTAATTATTTTATTAATTTAACATCAACTAATTAGGGCGGTGCCTGTGGCTCAAGGAGTAGGGCACCAGCCCTATATACTAGAGGTGGTGGGTTCAAACCTGGCCCCGGCCAAAAACTGCAAAAAAAAAAAAAAATCAACTAATTAATTAATATAAGGCATCTAGCAAAATGCCTGGTATTTAGTAGGCATTGAATAATTATCAGCTCTTATTATTGTTTTTTTTTTTTTTTGAGATGGAGCCTCAAGCTATCCCCCTAGGTAGAGTGCCATGACATCATAGCTCATAGCAACCTCCAACTCCTGGGCTCAAGCGAGTCTCCTGCCTCAGCCTCCCAAGTAGCTAGGACCACAGGCGTCCCCCACAATGCCTGGCCATGTTTTAGTTGCAGCCATCATTGTTGTTTGGTGGGCTGGGCTGGGGATTCGAACCTGCCACCTTAGGTGTACATGGCTGGCGCCTTAGCCAATTGAGCCACAGGCGCCGAGCCAGCTCTTATTATTGTTAATATTGGTATGACTTGTCTAAGGAATGGCAAGAGAAAGTATGACCACCATAACCTCTATACTTACTTTATTATTATTGTTATACCTATGACGGCCTCTTACCATAGATCATGCTATACAATTTATACAATAGTTTTACTTTAATATAAATTATCTATCTACTGATCAATCAGTCTGTAATCAGGTCAAGATCAATGATTACACTTGGCATGCCCACAAACTTTCCTTAGAAAAATCACTTTGCACAGTTTTTGCTGAAGGATGGAAGGAGAATCCCTTGCACACGTGTTTTTTAACCAAGTGGTCCTGCTTCTAGCCTCACCAAATCAGGCCTGGGTGAGCAGAGCCAATCCACCAGCTAGCCAGTGGCCCGTGAAATCTCTAAATCTCTACTCGGGAACAAGCTCTGCTGATCCTCCCAACTCCGCACTTAGCCTTAGGGATTGAGGGGAAAATTAGGCTATGAACAGTGAGAGCTGAATTCTGAAAGGAGTCACAGAAACACATCATGAAGTAGGTGAAGGAATATGCTGGAATTATGAGGCCACCGAGAATTAGTCAGTAGAAGAAATATTTAACAGAAAAGAATTTCCCAGACCAGGCACAGTGGCTCACACCTGTAGTCCTAGCACATTGGGATGCCAACGTGGGTAGATTGCTTGAGCTCACGAGTTGGACTGAGCAAGAACGAGATCGCATCTCCGCTAAAAATGAAAAACTGAGACAAGAGGATCACTTGAACCCAAGAATTTGAAATTGTTGTGAGCTATGATGCCACAGCATGCTACCCAGGGTAAAAAAAGAAAAAGAAAAAAATTTCCCAGAAGCCATGGGGCTGCATTTGCTGGTTATGACGACAGTCTCTTGATGGCGTCCTGTTAAAATCCCGTGCACCTGTGTCCTCCTCGCCCCAACTGTGAGGCTCCTTGTGGAAGTCTCTGAATTTCTCACACCAGCTGCTTTTCTCACACCATGTTGTGGTTTGAGGGGCTCAACGCCGCACTCAGACCCATCTGTCCATTTCCTTAGCAGTTGCTCCACTCCCACCACAACGCCCTGTTGGACCTGAAGTTTCTTGACAAGGCGTGCAGTCTCCCCGTTCCATAGATAAAGCAAGACAGAAAACAGCACATTCGGTTCTGAAACCCTCCCAGACTGTCTGGTATTTCTATCAGGGTTCTGTTATTCCCGTCAGTTCCAGCCATGGCTGGGGCCGGGGTCACTTGTCAGAGACTGAAAAGCATCCTCATTCATTCACCTTTCCTCTTGTGATCAAACTCTTTTCTCCTTCAGTGGCCTCCAGCATCATGACGTGTAGTCTTCCAGCTATCTGGATTATGGCATATGCGGTGGGGAGTTTGTTTTTTAGTGGTTGTCCCAGAGTTTTCAATATACATTTATGACTAATCTGAATCCACTTTTCTTTCTTTCTCCTTCCTTCCTCCCTCCCTCCCTTCCTTCTTTCCTCCTTCCCTCACTCCCTCCCTCTCTCAAAAAAATAATAAAATAGATAAAATAAAATAACTGTATGTTTTGGCAGCTTCCAGCTACTTGGGAGGCTGAGGGAAAAGGATTGCTTGAGCCCAATGAATCTTTGAGATTCATTCCGTCCTTCTTACCTCCCTCTCTCCCTTCCCCTCCCTCCCTCCCTCTCTCCTTCCCTCCCTCCCTCACTCCCCCCTTCCTTCCTTCCCTCCTTCCTGCCTCCCTCTCTCCCTCTCTCTCCTTCCCTCCTTCCTCCCTCTCTCCCTCCCCCTCCCTTCTCCTCCCTCTCCTCCTCCCTCCTTTCCTTCCTCTCTCCCTTTTTCCCTCCTTCCCTCCCTCCCTTCCTTCCCCCTTCATTCCTTCCTCCCTTCCTCCCTCCCTCCCTCTTTCCCTTCCTCTTGCCCTCCCTCTCTCCCTCCCTCCCTTCTTCCCTTCCTCTCTCTTCTTCCCTCCCTCCCTCCCTCTCTCCCTCCCCCTCCTTCCTTCCCTTCCTCCCTCCCTCGCTCTCTTCTTC
>CAUYQV010181216.1:0-56769 GCA_963574575.1 Galagoides demidoff
CCGCCAAACAACAATGACGGCTGCAACCAAAAAATGACCGGGCGTTGTGGTGGGCATCTGTGGTCCCAGCTACTTGGGAGGCAGAGGCAGGAGACTCGCTTGAGCCCAGGAGTTGGAGGTTGCTATGAGCTGTGATGCCATAGCACTCTACCCAGGGGGATAGCTTGAGGCTCCGTTTCAAAAAAAAAAAAAAAAAAAGAAAGAAAATCACTGAACCAGATTATCGGAAATATTCTCTGGTTTTATAAATTATTTTCAACAGCATAACTCATGGTCAGCTCACGTCAGGTGTTCTATTACCTATGTAACACAAAAGGTCTAAAACCAGGACACTGACATATAGGAAAGGGTTAGGGACAGAATATTAAGAAATCAGATATATTAAGAAAGCTGCTAACACTTCTTCTTCTTTTTTTTTTTTTTGCAGTTTTTGGCTGGAGCTGGGTTTGAACCTGCCACCTGCAGCATATGGGGCCGCATCCCTACTGCTTTGAGCCACAGGTACCACCGGAAAGCTGCTAACACTTAAGACTTCATACTGAGATATGTACTGATCACGTGGCCTAAAAATAAGAGAGAAATAATGTTGTAAAAATTCAAAGATTACAAAAAATAAAAAGAAAGCCAAATTCTCAAAGTAATGAGAAAAATCACAGACTTTTGGCATATTGGGACATCACTGAAGATAAACCTGATTATTCATTTATTCTAACTGTCTTGTTCATAAGAAATCTGAAGCACAGAGAAGTAAATTATCTTAAGAAACAATTTGTGAGAGAATAAAAACATGCTAGATCTTTAGCACGTTTACGTAGTATGGTGATTCAGAGATATTTGTTGAACTATACTGAATGTTGTTGCGTAGAGGTAAGACAAATCAGTTTTTATCTATAGACGACTCTCTGAACTCCACTGAGTAACTTGGACATTGCTTTAAAACATTCATGCAGGAATCCATTTACTGTGCCACTGTCTAGAGACATTTTTGGAACTTCTAGAATTAACTTTCAACTGAAAATTATCTGGAAATGAGTCATGTTCAATCTCTTTCATCATATCTTGATTTCTCATTATACCGTGAATCAGAAAGCCGGTCTCAGATCTCCACACAGGGTTGAATCTTATGTAACCTGAGCTACAGCTGACAGCAGAGCTGCTCTCCTGCATCAAAACGATACGAAACAAAACAAAGTAGAACCATCCAAAAGCAGTTTTCCAGTAATTAAAGAAACACTTCCAAATGAACCTCCGTTGAATTTCTCATAAAACATGACTGAAAGCCTTAGTGTGGTCACTTGGTATGGTGATGAAATATACTTAAAAATAAACCATCTTTTTAAAATCATTCAGTCATTAACTTGAACATCTTAAATGCTGTACAATTTAATGAGGTCAAATGATCTCTCTAGTCTACGTCAATTTTCTTTTAATTCCTGCAACATCTATTTTGCACTTACTATGCGTCTGGTCGAGGTGCTACACCTTGAGAATCTAAAGATGGATAACATGATATTTGTGTCTCAAAAAATTCATAGTCCAAGAAATCACAAAAAATACAATCTAATCATTGTAAAAATTACCTTTTTTCAAAACCTAAACACACACAGAGTCCTCCATTAATTTTAATGACCAAGTTCAAGATAAATTAATTCTGAATTTCCAAGGTAACCCACATTATGAATAATGATAGCGAACATTTTATATTTTAGCAAGCCACAGGTTAAGATTCAGGGTTAATGAATATTTAAATAGTTGTGATATTTCAGGTAGGGAATTAATTATACTAACACACTGTTTTATTTCTTGTTTAGAGCAAACCTAAGAGATAAATATTTCCTGTAGTTTCTATGTAAGGAAATAGAAAACGAGGACCCTTCAGTGACTTTCCAAAAATCACACGCCAATTCAGTGAGGGATTCAAAATTCACAGGTAGGTCAAATTCGGAGTGCAAAGCTTTTCCTACTCAATAAGAACATTTTGCATTTTATAGGGAAAAGACAGAGAAATGGGGAGAGTGTGATGAAGAGAGAAAGAAAGGGAATGTTGCAGGTAGAAAATCCTTTATATATTCATATTTATTCATATAAATTTCTTCATAGATTCGTACAACAAACAAGTTATTCAGTCAGTTTTATAACTCAATAAATATGTGTCAACCTGGATATCACCACATTCCTAAACAACAACAAAAAAAGACATTTTTAGCCAATCTAGAGAGGAAGAGCTGGAAAATTTTTTGTTCCTCTATTACTTTTTTAGCCTCAAGTCACCTCATTCTCCTCAAATATGTTACCTTTTATATTTTATGCTATTTGATCTTATTTTTAATAATATTTATTTTAAAAATCATGACATAAAGAACAGGCTAGCAAATAGAAAGTAGTATGCAGTCCTATCCCCAGAACCCATTTTTAGAATCTGAATAAAGTTGGAATGTTTTTATTATAACTTGCTATCGAGAAAGGATAGAATAATTTATCACTTGCACAGACTGGCTCTGAGTAACCAAATGATGAATTTTGTAACACCTCCTTGGAGGAGTCATGTTCTTTGTCAGTTTCAAAATTATTCTTTTCTTAATGTCCCTTTCCCTACAGAGAATCCCTGGCAGCACACACAGCATCACAACTTTATCCACAGACAAAAAGAGTAATAACATTTTTCTCTTACCAATAAAAAGAAATCCAATTATTTTTAATTGCAAGAAGATGATATGTTTTTGTAAGACTGGCATGTTTGCCACCCTCGTATTAATGTTGTCACAGTCCGTTATTGCTCTGAGATACCTTTGGGCACCATGTCTCTCCCTGGTGTAAAGGCTCACTGTAACTTCTTACTATAGGGTAGAAGTTTGTCCACATTTTGCTATTGCCTGCTTCTTGTAGTATCGTATTTTTATTCTCCTTTATATCTGCCCTGCATTCATCCTATACCTGTTCTCAAAAAGAAAATAAAGAGTCATTTGCTCTCGTGTCTCTACAAATATTGTTGCATTGGTACCAGGGCCTGGCATGTTTTTCACGTAGCCTTTTGACTTTGTGGATGTCTCCCTAGAACCTGAGGCCAATGGTTACAACTGTCATAAACCTTCTTCTGGTAGAACAAACACTGACGACCATGGTGTCTTACATTCATTCCTTTGTTACAGCACCCACCATATTCTATTTCCAAGCATTTTATCACTTATCCAAGCTCTTGAGCTCAGGACCACACTGTGGTCTTATCTCTAGTCCTAGCATAGCATGCAGAGTTGGAAGGCACATGCTAATGTGGTATACTCTACAAAATGAAGGATTATATGAGACATAGCAGGAAATAAGAGAAAAATAAATTCTGGCAACCACGATGCTGTATTTTAATTTAATTATTGAGATGAAAACAAGGAATTTATATCTAATATTTGTCTTAAGTGCTTTGTGTAAATGTGTACATCAAATAAATGTGTATTTAATCCTCACACCAACTTTAAAGGGAAGACTATGATGTCTATTTAACAACTTAGAAAACTAAAACGTGCAAATTTAGGGTTTTTTTTATTGTTGGAAATTCAATGAGGGTACAAAGATCCAGGTTACACTAACTGCATTTGTCAGGAAGAATCCCTCTTATAAATGTGTTCCTCCTTTGGCACAAGAAATGTGCCAAACAGTGTGACCCCCAACCCGCTCCTTCCTTCCCTCTCTCCTCTCCCCCATTGCCCTCACTCCCACATACTAGGTCTTCAATTGTCTTCATATCAAAATTGAGTACATTAGATTCTTGCTTCTCCATTCTTGTGAGGCTTTACTAAGAAGAATGTTTTCCACCTCCATCCAAGTTACTACAAAAGATATATAGTCTCCATCTTTTCAGTGGCTGAATAATATTCCATGGTATACATATACCACAGCTTGTTAATCCATTCCTGGATTGGTAGACATTTAGGTCTTGAAGAAAGTGAGGAAAAGCACTTGAAGGATCAGCCTGGGAAAAGACTTTATGAAGACGACTTCAGTGGCAATTTCAACAGCAGCAAAAATGAACAAATGGAAGTTAATTAAACTGAATAGCTCCTATACAGCCAAGGACACAGCAACCGAAGCAAATAGACAGTCATCAGATTGGGAAAGGATATTTGCATATGACGAAACAGACAAAAGATTGATAACTAGGATCTACAGAGAACTCAAATTAAGCAACATAGAGAGCCAACAATCCCATATATCAACGAACAAGAGAGATGAACAGAACCTTCTCTAGAGAGGAATGGCTAGCAAACATACGAAAAAAATGCTCATTATCTCAAATTATTTAGAGAAATGCAAATCAAAACCACCCTAACGCCAGTGAGAATGGCTCACATCACAGTCTCAAAGCTACAGATGCTGGCATAGATGAGGAGAGAAGGGAACGCTTTTACACTGCTTGTGGGACTGCAAACTAATGCAATGTTTTTGGAAGGAAGTATGGAGAATTCTCAAAGAACTCAAACTAGACCTCCCATTTGATCCTGCAATCCCATTACTGGGTATCTACACAGAAGAAAAACATTCTTTTATCATAAGGACATTTGCACATTAAGATCTTATGTCAATTCCTTAAGATCACTTGATTGGTGCATAGAAACATTATAGGAATCAGGTGGTTGAATTAAAACACTACACACTAAGATCTCATACAGGGCCTAGGGAAAAACGTCTCACAGTAGTTTACACGTGTGCCTCCTCCACTTATTCATACTTGCTTTAACATGAGCTTTCAGAAGAAAAGAGTGTGCTGGGGATAGATCAAAAGACAAAGGAATATTTAGAACTTCCCAGGACCTTGACTTTCCCATCTCTGAAACGAAAATAATCATAGAACAGATTTTGTTAGATTATCTGAAGATGAAAATAGATAATTCTCATGGTATTAAGCACAGAACCTGCAACATTAAGTACCAAGTCAAAAAATGAAATAACCAAAAATATCCACCCCTCACCATACACACTGTGCTGGTTTCTGGCTGATTCCTGCCAGGGTTGCTGTGTTTGGCTTATCAGGAATACATGTGACAGTCATGGTAATAAGGAAAAGAAGGGATGCTATGAACTGGAAAGGAGTGGAAGGTAAAGCATTGCACTCTGTATCCTTTTTTTTTTTTTTTTTTTTTGCAGTTTTTGGCCAGGGCTGGGTTTGAACCCACCAGCACCCTACTCCTTTGAGCTACAGGCATCGCCCTGTCTTTTGTTATTTTTTAAATAAAAAAATGGTATCTTGAGTACAAAAATTGTGCAAAAGCACTCTTGCAAGGCGCTTTTCATTACCTCTCTATCAGGCTGTCTTTCATATGCTGTGTTAGCTCCACACGTCACATCTTATAGGTCAGCATGTCCCGGGGACACTTTATTCTGACTTTCCATAATGCATCTGAATTCTGACCTGTTCTTGATTCCCTTTACCCCTGCAGAGAGACGGTACAAACACCGAGTTCTTAAATCAGAACTTAGAACCATGCCCTAAGTTTCTGTTATTTTTAAACTCTTGCCTACTTTAGTCACTGTTTTCCTCTACAAAATCTTAGTCAAGCAAGAGATTTCAATTATGCACAACCTAGAGACAGAAAAAATGAAAGGAAGAAAAAGACATTTCTGTAACATATTCACCCTGTGTTCCCACGAAATAGGCCTTACACTAAAACCAGGCAGAACCTTTTATGCTGTATCTGTTCCCATAAATTAAGGCTTCATATTCTGGTTATTTTAGAAGATTGGGGGAAATTAATATGTCCAAGGCCACCAATCAGAATATTTGTGGTCTTTTCAGCATTCCCTAAAGAAGAGGTTTAATGTAAATCAAATTTAGCATACATTTCCCACAGTGCATGAAAAAACTTTGAGTTGATAGTTTCACTATATTACTTCCAGGTATATTTTCCAAGAAGAAAACACCGATGCTACAGATAGAGAGAAAAAGATGTGTTTTCACACATTCCCAGAGTATTCAATCTCTGAGTTTATGTAATAGTTACTCAAACTCCCTTGATACTTCCTTAGCCCACATTCTAGGTCTTCTCTCCCTACAGCGAACTGAAAATACAACTGAAAATAAATTAAATATTCATCAACTTACAAAGATCTCCTGCTTCTCTCCAGGGAACAGCCACAGGGAGAAATGCAGGAATATAGAACATTTTTAAGAAATAACCCAGTATAAAAGTACTCACTATAATATTCACTTGTTATATGTTATCTTTATTTTTCTAGAACACTGTAATTTATAATCTTAGCATTTCTAGTTTGCTTTTTATAAAAAAAAAAAATAGAGTAAGAGAAACCAACAGCCAACAGCCAGCTCCTTCTTACTCAGATGGCTTTTACCTAAAAATAAACTCACAAAGCATTACTCTTATCTATTGGCAACATATTATGACTTTTTTTTGTGTGTGGATGATGATGATTTCACCTTTCAAGGCTTGTTTTGTTTTCCTTTTTCAGACCAATTCCAATCATGTCTACAGATGCTTTCTTAAATGCTTTCTAAAATGCAAAAAGTTAAAGGCAATAAGAATCATCTTTGGAAGCTATTATTCCAGCAGTGACTTAGTGTCCTCAAATTTGCATAAAATAATACTATATTAATCAAATATAGGATTCAGATTAAGGTTTTCTAAAGTAATTTTTTTTATTTCATGGACTTGACTCGTCATTTCAAATGCTTAGTGGATTTGTGATGGGTAGTATATGTCCAATTTTATATTACAAATGCAGATATTAGAATTAAAAAAACTTACAAGATAAAATTATTAAGATCTATTTTTGTAATCAAGGCTAAATTCCAGAATGAGCTGATACTCCTAACACTGCTGAAAATAGTAGAAGAAGCTAATTTAGGTATGCCTGCAGTAAGTAAGCAAGTTTATGGAAGAGATGGGTTCACTGCCTGGGGTGAATGACATTATTAAAAAAACAAACAAAAAGCTGAGAGAAGCCAAATTACACAAAGCATTTTTGCATCCAAGGGGAAAAATATTAATTTATATTATACATGGTAACACAAATGTAGGCCAAACAAATTGAAACCAATAAGAGGTAAGAATTTAATTACAGATAATATGTGTCTGAGCTAATGGTGTTTTTGTCATGTGGAATGGTAAAACTGCTCTTGGTAACTACTGAGAAATCCAAGAGAAGAAGAAAGTTCTCTTGAAGACTGATGGTGAAGGAAAGTAAATTTCAAAGTTTATCACTTACTCTCTACCAAAATTCTGTAACTGATTACTCTGTATAGAGCTTGCAAAGATTTAAAAAAAAAAAAGTAGTGATTGTAAAGATTTCTAAAGGCCTACCTGAGTTTAAAAGGCGTTATGCTAACTACGTATTTTTCTTGGTCTCATTACTAAGTAGTGATTTTAACAGACAATAATTTCAGTAAAGATTTGATGAAGGTTCCACTTAAACGATGTGGAACCTTTTCAACTAGATGAAGATATATAAAGTATGCATAATTAGATGGGTTTGAAGTTTAAGACTGCTGACAATTAACTGGAATTATTGCATCGTCATCAAACCAGAGGGGGACTTTTCTGCAGGTTCTTGGATTAGAACTCGTTCAAAGTTATGGCTGCAAATCTAAACACACAAGAGACTTCCTTATTAAATCTGTTGATGACAACGGGGTGACTAACTCAGTTGATTAAATTCTATCACAGATTCAAAGTTTAAAAGGCCTTCATAGAGCAGGAATAATACATGTATTTCATTTAATTTAAAAAGTCACATGTCAGTGGAACACACAAAGATCTATCTCAGTGCCTGTGATTGTGATTCATTAACTAAAAATACTCATTTTTGCATACCTTCTAAGAAATTTTAAACCTCCCAGTGTTCATGGGAGGTTATTAGAAAATCATTTTTTAAAAAGTATGTTAATAATTTTTATTATTGTGGTTTTCATAACACTTATTTATGTAAAAAGGCCCTTAAAAATCAAGAAATTTATGAAGAGATAATACATCTAATGCCAGTAAGATTAGCCCATATCACAAAATCACAGATGCTGGCATGGTTGTGGAGAAAAGGGAACACTTCCACACTGCTGGTGGGATTGCAAACTAATATGTTCCTTCTGGAAAGTCATCTGGAGAACTCTCAGAGAACTAAAAAATAGACCTGCCATTTGATCCCATAATTCCTCTGCTAGGTATATATGGAGAAGACCAAAAATCACACTATAATAAAGATATTTGTACCAGAATGTTCATTGCAGCCCAATTCATAATTGCTAGGTCATGGAAGAAGCCCAGATGCCCATCGACCCATGAATGGATCAATAAATTGTGGTACATGTACACCATGGAATACTATGCAGCCATAAAGAAAGACGGAGACTTTACTTCCTTCATGTTTACATGGATGGAGCTAGAAAACATTCTTCTTAGCAAAGTATCTCAAGAATGGAAGAAAAAGTATCCAGTGTACTCAATCCTATTATGAAACTAATGTATAGCTTTCATAGGAAAGCTATAACACAAATTTAGCCCAAGAATATGGGGAAAGGTAGGAGACAGGGGAAGGTGGGTGGGTGGAGGGAGGGTGATTGGTGGGATCACACCTATGATTTATCCTATAAGGGTACATGTGAATCTTTCTAAATGTAGAATATAAATGTCTTAACACAACAACTAAGAAAATGACATGAAGACTATGTTAACCAGTTGGATGGAAGTATTTCCAATTGTATATAGAAACAACACACTGTACCCCACGATAGTATTAATGTACACAACTATGATTTAATAAAAAGAAAAAGAAAATAAATGTTTGTCAAAGTTCTTTGTAAACAGCAATGGCTACATGCATGAGGTTATTATTATTATTATTACTATCCTCTGAATTAAAAGGCAGGACATATATAAAGGATTTTAAATATTTAAAATTGATTTTTTTTTCTAAAAAGTGTTAATGAGGGAAAATCACCATGGTAACAACCCTCTGTCTTTTCTTTTACCCCAAATCTTTTTAAAGGCGAATGAGAACAGCAGTTGATGTGTCTCTACAACAGAGAGGTGTTTCATTGACCTTTTCGGTAGTTCGTCTTTTTTACCTAAAGATGTAGTTAGAGGATGAGCTCACTGTGCTGAACGGAAACCAAAAGTAGAGGGAACCCAGGAGATCTCCAGTACATCAGTCATATTTTACCACAAATGTGAGATCTGGAAAGAAAACCTGAATGATCAGACCAAGGCGATCAATGAATCCAGAGAGAACGGCAGGGTGTGGGGTTTCCCTCCAGTCTCAAGGAGAACTCACCCACTTAAATCAATGGGTAGATAAGTGAGTGTGGTATTTCCTGGTTCTCCTTAGCTGATAAACTTCCGTTGTTCCTCACCTCCTAAGGTAAAGACGTTATACTTCCTCAGTTACCCTAAATCAGATCCCTGACTCTGGGAAACATTCTTTTTACCAATCCACAAGTCTGCTTGAGCCACCAGGAAAGCTACTAACACAACAACCCATCAACTCATCATTCTTATTTGGATTTGCCAAGCAAATATTTTATATGCAATCACTGTAATGCCAAATGCCTACAATAGGAGGCAGCATTGGGCACGTTATTTTCCATTTTGTGTTACAGATAATGTTTATTTTCTGTTATTACATGTAAAAATAGTGAGGAATTAAAAAAAAGAAAAGCAGTAGAGGGTAGGAAAAAAATAAAGACAGATCGCAAATCTATAACTCTGTCATTGTGAAAATCAAATAATGGATTGAAAGCTATTCACCTGAAGAAAACCGTGAGTGCATGACATGGTCATTGTTGCTGGGGACGTGAAAAGACAACGGGAAAAATGGTCTAAAATTCTATTGCTACAGGATGTAACTTTTATCTCTAATGAAAGAAAATCATCAGAGTTGTTCTAAATGGCACATGCTTATGAGAATGATTAAGTACCACCTAATTACTTGAGCATCAGTAAGAAAATTTATAATCACTTTACGAAATTTTATCTTATTATGACTTCATAGAAAGAAGAGGGGATCATTTTCTAAATTATTACCTCTATTTAAACAATTATGTTGATTATAAATATTATTATAAAGGCACATACATAAATATAATTGTAAATGAACATTTATAATTAGAAAACAAGAGAATTGAAATTGCCACCTCTGCCCATTCTCAGATTCAGTAGACACATAGTAGGTGGATAATAAGTTCTCTTCAAAGCGAGGAGTTAACTAAGGAATGTCTTTCTGAAAGTGTGCAGGCCGCCCCTGATGGCATAGACTTGAAGGCAGTAGCACTGAGCTGTCCTCACTCACTGTGGCAAATGAGGAAGGTCCAAAAATATCCTGCTCCTTAAACAGGGTGATTTTTTTTTAACCTAGTGTGATTTATGCAGAGAACCTGTAAAATATTCCAATTCATCAAAGGTCTAATTTACATACATTTAAGGGACATTGTGGTAAATAATTAGATGAAATGCGTAACAATTTAGAGAGTGAATGTTGACTGGGGATTTTTAGATCCTTACATGGAAACGTGGAGTTTAAGTAAGTATACTGATTTGGTAAGGAGGAAAATTTGAAAAATTGAAAAGGAAGTTGGGGACACTGACATATTAAGTGGGTAAACGAGAGGGAGATGGAAAGACAAACAGCAGGAAGTTGCTTTCTCTGCAAGGGGCTTCATATCCTAAACTCGTGCAAATAAAGGACTTTTGTTTACAATTAAATAATTATGGCCTTACTGGCTATCAATTTGCAGTATATTTAAATTATTACAGATCCGTGTGTATGTAGTAGTCACATTTCACCATGTTGTATCTTAGAAAGTTGCATTCGATCCCACAATATTATTAAGAGGTATCTACCCAGAAGAAAAAAAATCTTTTTAGCAGAAGGACGTATGCACTAGAATGTTTATCACGGCTCAATCAAAATCACCAACTGTGGAAACAATCCATGTGCCCATTAACTCACAAATGGATAAATAAATGACTGCATATATATACCATGAAATACTGTTTAGCCATAAAGAAAGAGGGGAATTTTACTTCTTTTGTATTTACCTGGAATTTTTTTTAAGAACATTCTCCTAAGTAAAGTATCACAAGAATGAAAAACCAAATATCCAATGTACTTAATACTAATATGAAACCAGCAGATGAATAACTACATGTCCACACAAGGGAAAAAACACAAATCCAAATGAGGAGGGGTAGAAGGGAGGAGGCACAAGGCACACCTCCTGGGTGAAGGCTCAACTACAGCTTGGCAATGACCTACCAAACGCAATGTAACCTAATCACCGTACCCATATAGTCATCTAAAATTTAAGAAACAAAGAAAGTTGCAAGGAAAAAAAAACATTGGCTTGTGCAAATTAAACACAATTCCAATCAAGATTATACTCCCCATCACTAATAGACAAAGGTAAATTCTCAGTTGAAAATCATAGACACTTTAATAATTTTGAAGAGCATCTAACTTTTAGTGGTAATTTTTTAAGTGCTTGAATAGTCAAGGTTATTATCTAATATATTAAAATTTTTTTATTATGCTTTTTTCCTACAATAGCATGGGAGCCAGCCCTGATAATAGAATGTTTTTATTTTACCTTATTTTACTCCAAGGACAAGTAAGATGACACATACAAGCTTCTATTCACCATTTACATCTCAAACAAGTGGAGCTTCCCATGAGAACTTCTTGACATTAAATCAGGCATTATTAATTTCTATTTGTGTCTGTATTTCAAGCTTTAGATACACATTAACTTTTGTGGAAGCAATTTCAAAACAATTTTCTGATATTTTTTAAAAGAATGCATGTAGTGAATTATCAGTTGACACAGCCTCATAGCCCAAATAAATGACATGGATGATACGGCAGCCACCTACAGGGAAAGCTAATTCCAGACCCACAGAGCACATCTGCAGATGTGATCCCAGCCACAGTTCTCTAAATTGTGCCCTTATTAAATAACAGATTAAGGAATTGCCCAGATTACCTGCCATTCAACGTCTAAGTTTTGTTTGAGTAAAAGGAAATTAAAATCAATCTTGTTTAACTGGATTGCCCTCACCCACACCCAAGTCTTCTAAATCAAAAATAATCACCTGTACTAACTGCCCTTCCTTTGCACAGTGCCTCCACTTTAGCATACATTTTTACAGAACTCCAATTCCCAGAGGCATGCCCTCAACACCTCCACTTCAAAAGAGTTATTTCCAGCTAAGCGATGTACCTCCTGTAAGTATGTCACAGCTGACTTCTAGTTCAGAAAAAGAGTGAAAAGAATAAGGAGACTAAGGCAGGGGTTACTCTATCCTTGATAATTTGTTAGCTAGGTTAGAGTCTTTAGAAGACATAGAGATTCTGATTTATAACTAAGGTATATATTTATAGATGTATATACGTATAATTTTGTTTTATTTTATTCTATTTACATGCTTATATTCACAGATACATTTCAAGTATGAATATGCAGATATATTGAATTATTTTTATACCGTAAGAAAGCTTTAGACAATGTTCCAGCCATATATGTTTCTGGTTTTCACTTTACAGAGCTGGATAATTTCTGAACTGCCTATGCGTGTGTGTGTGTGTGTGTGGTGTGTGTGTATGCATTCCTATGCAAATGTATGCAATATATTGTTCAATTGCAGTATAAATATTGCATGGAAAACATAATTTCATTGCTTTCTTTGTGAAGTATCTTCTTCATTGAAGTATCTTGACACTTTAATATGCATAAAATGTGCATTAAATTGTATTATTAAATACACAGCAAGCAACATAAATGTATTTTTAAAAATGTGTGTGCATAGTAAATAAATGTTAAGCAGTGAATAAAGCCATGACGAATTACAAAATGAGGCATGGAGTGAAGAAATCTCTACTTGTAACTAAACAATTGATTTGAAAAACGGAAAATGCCACCAGAAGACATTTTCATAAAACCAGCATACCTTTGCTGTGTGACAAAGTTAACAATGTCTTCCCAGGCTATCAACTTGGAAGGCTGAGCAAAGAACACAGGAGTTACTCTTTTGCACCACTAGGTGGCTCACTTTCTATTCCTGAAAAGAGATGCCACTGTGGCCCCAGAGGTTGGAGGCAGTGAAATTCCCACTGGAGACTGTGGAAAGAAGAAAAGCTGTGCTTTCAGAGCGAGGTGAAACTTAGAGCACAGAAATGCCTGAGCGATAGGGAGGACAGCTCCAGCAGTTCTCATCATAACTGCCTTCACAAAGACAGTACAATCAGAAAAGTTGATTTATACTAGAGACATTTAAAAGCCCGATAGTAATCTGTCTAATAACTATTCTGCGTCCGAGTCCAAATGGTTTCACATACTTCTCAGATGCATTCATAATATAAGACAGGGGACAAAAGACGTGAGAATAAGAAAAGAAAGCAACCTTGAAATTGTAACATTACTAACAATAAATTGCATTATTGAATTTTAGATTAGAATGGGAAAAAATAAGGACTAGCTAAAGACCAGTAAGTCAGCAGAGATGGAAAATTTAACATGGAAAGGAAGTTCACTTTTCTAGGTTTATAAGATGGTTCTTAGCAATCAGCCCCTTCACCAAACTGCATTTTAGTCAAGGGAATAGATAATAGGACAGTAGCCACAGAAGCCGGTAACACCATCCAATGCATTCCTATAAAAAGCCTTACCATCTGGATCCTAATTTTCCTCAATATTGAGACTGCAGAGCATTTTCTTCCCTTCATTCTAATTTACAGCTATCACTCAGTGCAGCCCTGAAGGGTGCACACAATATGTCATTGTTAGAGCTAGTGTATAATCCAAGGCAATTTGGGGAAAACCAGCTTGTGACTATAACTACATCGTTTCCTTCGTATTCAGCACCTGTTTGCATTTGTAAAACTTATAGGTTTCATTTGAATTTTTTTTCTTCCCTTGGTCAGTGTGGATGTGCAAAGTGATCATGCCTCTGTAGAAATGCCTACGGGTGACACTATCAACTTTTCCCCATTGATTATAAGAATTAAAATGTACATGATGTAATAGCACTGAATGTTGTTGATAACCCATTGGTTTGATTTAATCCATAGTATTGATTCATTGGCTTTATTAAAATATAAATCCCCAAACGCCAATTCACCAAGCTACTCAGAAAGGGGTGTAGCAGAAAAGATGTTTAAAAACTGAAAAGCCTGGTGACTTTGAGCCTGAACAGTCATGGAGAAGTCATCACCTCTGGCTCCAAATGAAATGAAATGGATTCCCTCTCAAAAAGACAGCTTTGAACGTTGATCTATAACATGCAAGCAATGACTGACTCAGAAATCTACTTGCCTAGAGAAAAGGGCAGGTGAAGGACAAGAAGAAGACGGAAGGTAGGTCAAAACTGAATTAAATAACCTCTCACCTCCACAGAAGGCCTGGGTAAGCTCACGTCTTTGGATCTCATAGCTTGCTGGCTGAGTGAAACACCTCTGGCAGAAGAAATACTTAACCACTACCAAAGAAGAGTATCCGCTCCCCAAGAGTCCATTCCAAGTGCACAGCACCCACCCAGCATGGAAAGAAAAACCTTATGCTACCTCCCTTGCTGGTTCTGTTCATCCGCATTTACCAAGTGCAATACCAGTACCTTGGACTGAGCCATCAGCTGTCACGGTACTATGGAGAGAGTAATATGAGCAGGTTCACTTAAAGTTTGATCATAAATCAAAGTGTAAAGTAAGAAAAATAAAGTCATGCTCACTTGGCATATCTGTTATTGTCTAGCAGACAGCAGAATTTACTTTGTCAATATACTTGATGAGCATTTAATATGGAATGCTACTTATATTAAGGTAGCCAAAGGCAATACCAGAAAATGTATGTTAAATATTTGTTACAGACAGAAATTCTCTTTTGAATGCTGCAGAGGGATCACTTGCATTCATGGCAAGAGGAGGAAGCAACTCTTCTCTTTCCCCCACCCTCTAAAGAGCCAGCAGACTGCCCACTTGTGCCACGATCTTTTTGATTGAGGTATAGGTCCCTGCAGTTATCAGAAGAGAAGCTATCTAGCTGTCAAGGAGCTTGAAAATTCCTGCTTAGATCTACCTTAAAGTTAAGTGTCACACTCCCCCATCAGAGTTAAGGTCATCCAGATAAAGACAGACACCACTGAGAGTTTGGAGGCACTTCCCGGAGAGTAAAGGGAAGAGACGCGGACATTTTTATAAGTGTACCCCATATACACGGTGATGCTCAGAAAGCAGTCACAAAATTGTGTCTTCTAGTCCCCTGCTTACAAAATATCCCCTCAAATCTTAGCTCTGAACTCCGCCTAGTACCTCAAAGGGTCCAGGAGACTGATTTGCGTGTAACAAACCTTCTGAACACCCTTTTCTTCATGATCATTTCAACTAAATTGGACCAACTGTGATTGTCCGTCACTCATAATGTATACGAAGTAATTTAAATGAATATCCAAGGGTGGCCATATTAGAAAGTTGTTGAGTTTTTTCTCCATTAATTTTTCTTTACTTGGAATTTTGCTTAAGAAAACATGTACAGGGAAAGAATGTTAGGGTGACAACTTATTCAGATTTAACATCACTAAATCAAGGAGACACAGACCAGCAAACTATAGGTTGGTTTGGAGTTTTACAAATGCAGAGCTGTTAACTAAGAAACTCCGAAACGCAGTCCCGGAATCTAATGCATTTTAGCAGAAGAAATCCCCGCCAGCTAACGCTCCACTCTGTCAAGTAATCAATTTACCCATTTCACCTCAACAGGCTGAGTTATAGAAACAAAAAACTTCTCTTTAAATCCACATCCTCCATATATGTATAAGAGCTTAGAAAGATGAAAAGGCGTTTGATTCCTGGGTTTCTCTGACAAATACAGCAATTTGCGTGAATAGTAAACTTCTGTGATTCAGCAACTTTCACTCCGGTCTGTATCATTGAATGTTAAATGCTGAAGAAGAGTTGGGATCTGAAGCTCCCACTACTTGGCTTTTCTTTTAAATGACTGAGTTATGTTTTTTTAACACCCCCCCTCCCCCAGCGGAAGGAGAGGAGAGAGCATTTAAAGGGCTTTACATCACACATGCAGAGTTACATAACAATTGTCAACTTACTCAAAGGTTAGAAGTGTACACTTAAGGCTAAATGTGAAATTGCCTATGAATCACAAAATGAATCTGAGTCTTCTTATTTGCAGAATATTTGTAAGGGTGGGAGAGAGAAATAGTTACCACTGAAACTTTAATCCAAAACATCGCTGCTGAACTATTAAGCTCTTTACTATTCTGTTTCCTTTAATTAAAAAAGAAAAAAAAAAAGATTTTCTCAGTTAAAGTAAACACTGTGATGAAGGAGGTTTTCTAACACCCCAAACAAGAAATGGCAAGCGCCTACCTGAAAGTGGATGGGGAGGAAGCTGGCAGGGTGGGAAGGAAAGCGCCCAGAGCGCAGCCTTACCTTCAGCGTGGAGCCACCGCCACCCCAGGCAGACAGGCTTTTGGAAGAGGGTGTCCTCCTGCCAGGGCTGGGGAAGCAGCTGGGAAGCAGGGGCCGTCTGCCTCTAGCTGTGGCAGCTGCGTTATCGCGTGTCTCGGAAACTGGACTCGAGCGCTCCTCCCGCACACCAGGCAGTGGCCGCCGGAGCCTCAGCGCAGCAGGCTGGGGCTGCCGTTTCCGAGGCGGCCTCAACTGAGGACGCAGCGCCGGGCTGTGCGAGGGGAGTGCGCGCGTGTGTGCGCGCGTGTGGGCGCGCACGACCGGCCGGCTGCAGGCTGCGCAGATGTGCTCTGCATTCTCAAAATGCTCTTGCAGGGAGGAGGCTGCTCCACACAGACCCCTGCCTCCTGCGGGGGAATCACAGCCCGCTGACCTTGCTCCTGGGGAAGCTACCGAACTGCGCTGCGCGCATCAATAAATTCAACGATCATTCAAATAAAGAAGATGGGATCAGCCACACACAGAGACAAGCGCTTCCCCGACGGGCACCGAAATTCAAAATAAACACATTAATACATAAGATATCTCTATTCCACATTTTACATCTACAGTTAAATCCCCACTCCCTTTTCAGCTCTCGGGTGGGTCTTGAGCACAAAGTCTAATTGCTGAGCCCCTAAGACGAGTTAAAACTTTTCAGGTTCTTGTCCCAGGCAGGATAGGATCATGCCTCGAAGCCACTTCAAAACATTTATTCCACAGAGATCTACAGGTCCAGACTTGAACTTATAACTATCAAATTATGACGATTTTAACTACTTTTAAAATAAAGGATTCCATGTTACAGCGGGAATGTTTCTGAACAGTGACAGAATCTATGCTCAAATACAATCTCGGTTTCCTTTAAAGACTAATCTAATGAAAATTGAGAGACCAAGTTCAAATAAGGCATGCAATGCAGAGGAAAGAGCAGGAATGGCAATTCAGATGTGGGTCTGAGCTGTCAGGGAATCCTTCATCTCTACTCTCTCGTTTATAGCACTGGTGATGGTGGTGACGGTGGGGACCGTCTCTGCCACCTCAGTAAGCACACAGGGAAGGCTACATTCACTGAGCCACCAGCCAGGGTGGTGTTAGGCATCCTGCACAGATTGCTTTTAATCCTCGTAACAATATCGCGAGGAAGATAATATTATTCCCAGGGATCTCTTTTATTCATGGAACTGTGGAAATTTTATTTAATTTTATAAAACTTTTTATTTTGCAGTGACTTGAAACATGTAGTTGCAAGAATAAAGAGTGATATAAAACCTTCTATTCAGTTTATTTAGATGTATTTATTACTTGCCTTATCAGCCGATCCATATACAGAGAGAGATTTGAGTCATGTGAAGACCATGTGAATATGTCATACCCATTTTCTAATCTTTAGTGTACAATTTATAAAAGTATGGATATTTCTCTCTATAACCAAATGCTTTCATCAACTTAGGTAAATTTGACACTAATATAAGTTTGACCAAATTTATTGTCCATTTTACAATTTGCCACTTAACAATGACCTTCATAGCATTTTTCCTCTGGAAGTGTACCCAGCCTTTGAGTGGGTGGTGTGTTTAATTGTCATGTTTTTTGGTCTACTTTAACCTGGAAATTCTACAGCTTTCTTTCACTTTTATAACATAAAAGTGAAAATGCGTTTGGGTTTTTTGTTCGTTTTTGTTTTTAGTAAAACACTCCTAAGTTTGCGTTTTCATCCTGCTTCTTAATGACAAGATTCAGGTTACCCACTCTCAGATGGAGTCCGGCACAATTGGTCTTGTGTTTTTCTCAGATCCTATCTGAAGGCATACAAAGTTCACTTACCCATCATGAGTTCTGAATGTTTTGATAACCCTACGTACCTTTTTCTCTAGTTTTACATTCTGTAATTACTGTTTTTTGCTCTTTTAAGTACTAAGTGATGTATGGAAAAAGACTTCAAAACTATGCAAATATCGTGCATCACATAAAAATTTGTACTTAACAGCCATTGATAATATGTTACTGCAAAATAATAATTTTCCAACCCTAATACTCACCACATCCATAACATAACAGATATTCTATTATTAGTAAGGGTCTTCCCTTATTTGCCTTCTCTCCTTCCCTCTCTTTTCCCTCACTTCCTCCTTCTCTATTTTTCTCTCCCTTATTAGAAAGGATTCCTAGATTAGGATATTAAAGTGAAAATCAATACCAATTTACAAAATCTTTTCTAGAAAATAGGAGGGACTAGTTGGCAACTCACTTTATGAGATAAGAATCATCCTGACACCAAGTAAAATAAAAGCAGTACACAATAAGAAAACTACAGACTGATAAGGTTAATAAATATAGAAACAAAAATACCAAAGTATTAGCAAATAGATTTCAAAAATACTTAAAAATAATTATATACTACAGCCAAGCAGAATTTATTTAAGGAATGCACGTCTAGTTCACTAATTGAAAAGCAATAATGTAACTCACTACATTAACAGGTAAAGAAGACAAATTATCAATGGAGACAAAATTTATCTAAAAAAGTCATCACTCACGTGTGATAAAAACTTTGAGAAACAATTTAATTAAGTCCCATTTGTTAACTTTTGTTGTTATTGCCATTGCCACGGAAGTCTGCATTACAAGAGATGGAAACTTTACATCCATTGTATTAACCTGGATGGAAGTGGAACTCATTATTCTTAGTAAAGCATCACAAGAATGGAGAAACATGAATCCTGTGTACTCAATTCTGATATGAGGACAATTAATGACCCAGTACACGGTGGGAGGTGGGGGAAAGGAAAAGTAGAAAGAGGGAGGGGATGGGGGTCTCTGTGACATGCCTTTTGGAGGCAAGACACAATAATAAGAGGGACTTTACCTAACAAATGAAATCAGTGTAACTTGGTTTCTTGTACCCTCAACAAATCCCAAACAATAAAAATGAAAAAATAAAAACTTTGAGAAACAGGAACAGAAAGGAGTTACCTCAACTTGTTTAATCACACTTTGACAAAACCTATAATTAACATCATACTTTAAGATGATAGAATAAATTCTTTCCTCCTCATGCCAATAAGAAGTCTAGGTTGTCACCTGTCACTACGCTCACTCAATACAATGCTAGAAATTGTAGCCCATGCAATAAGGGAAGGAAGAGAAAGAAGAAAATGTGTACAGGTTGAAAAAAAAGAAATAAAATTATCCATATTGGAAAACTACTTAATTGTCTCGCTAGACAATTCCAAGGAATCTATACAACAAAAGCAAACAAAATCTTACACCTAATACGTGAATTCAGCACAATCTCCTTATATACTATCAATATGCAAAAATCATTTGTACTTTTGTGTACGAGCAATGAAAATGTGGACATGGAAACTTAAAAAATAGTATCATTTACAACAAAAATTAAATACTACATAAATATCTAACAAAACATGAACAGGCATTATATGCTAAAATCAAAAATGTAAATAAATGGAGAGATTTATCCATTAGATAGAAGTCTCAATACGGCAAAGATGCTAATTCTCCCCAAACTGATATACAGGTTTAACACAATTCCAATCAAAACTACTACAACATTTTTTGATCAATATATGAAGGATTGTTAGAAAATTTATATGAAAAGGCAAAGGAACTGGAATAGCTAAAAAGATTTTAATAAAAAGGACAGGAGAGGAATCAGTCTGCCTTATTTTAAGACTTCATACAGCTACAGTAATCATTAATGAGGAGTATTGGTGGAGGGATAGATACATCGACCAATGAAACAGAAGAGAGAGCCCAGACAGGCACACACATAAATATATTCAAGTGATTTTTTTTTCAAGGTGACCATGAACTTTATTAATTTCCAATGTTTATGTTGTGTTAAAGGTAATTGAGCCAAGTTTCTGGATATAAAATAAATATAAATATATAAGGAGAAACTCATAAATTAAACAAAGATAAACAATGAAAATAAAAGTACTATAAACTGTCAGACAATAATAAAGATGCAGCACCAGAGATAAATTTTAAATGTGATTGTGATTTAATAATGACATTTTTCGGGGAGACTTCATAAGAGACCAAATAAACGATAATATAATTGATGTTCTCAGATTAGAAAGTTCAATGTGGTAAAGGTGCCAATTTCTCCAAAATATGTGTATGCATTTAATGCAATTTCTATTAAATTTCCCAACTAATTTTGTAGAAACCCTAAAATCTCTTTTTAAAATGTTACAGAAAAGCAAAGAGCCAATCCAATAAAGGCTCACAGAGTCATGAAAAATGACAAGGTAGGAAGGAACCTCTCACCAAACAGCTAGACTTATTTTACCTCTATAGCAGTTTGGTCAGCATGTTATTGGCTCAATGATAGATGTATTCATATAAACCACAAAGAAGCTACAAGTCTGCATATAAACAAGCATTAAGATGTCTCACAACCCTAGATGGTGGCCAACATCCTATTTCCAGTTCTAGGAAACAAGAGAAGTCTCACATGTACAACCCAAATGACAAGTCAGGGGCAACCACAGCAGAGAGACCTGTAAGAGCCATATTTTGAAAACATGCAAATGCTCACCAGCTGTAGGATCCATAAATATCAGTGCATTCCTACTGCTGAAGAGCAACTAGTGGTGAAGACTCACCATTCACTTCTTCAGACATTGTTCAGAGAGGGAACGTTCTTGTACCCTTGTCCTGTCTGGTTCCTGGACGAATCTGTAGGATCCTATAAGCACAGACTTTCCAATAAGTTCAGTAATATCCCAGTGCCAGAGTCTGTCCATGTCCCCATTCAATACCCAGACATCATAAGGGAGGAAAACAGTCCTCCAAAGAGATATGGGGAGCGGGGGAGACAAGCCCTGTGAAGTTGGAATAATCCAGGTTCTGGTGAGAAGTCTAAGGGTTGGAGGTCCTGACTCCATCCTTAGTCCCCAACCTCAGTCTTGGTGCGGAGGGTCCTGTACAGCAGTCAACCAAGACTGGCCAAAGCTGGAGACCGAGGCTTCTGTGACCAGGAAAATTCTCAAGAGGCAAGGAG
This sequence comes from Galagoides demidoff, assembly GCA_963574575.1. Taxonomy (NCBI): domain Eukaryota; kingdom Metazoa; phylum Chordata; class Mammalia; order Primates; family Galagidae; genus Galagoides; species Galagoides demidoff. Next base: position 21,482 of record CAUYQV010181216.1, read on the forward strand.
AAGAGAGTTTGCAAAAATATGCCTCCATTGCTGCCTCTCACCCCCTCATGGACCAGAGAGGCAGGGGTTCTGGAGCAAATGTCCAGAATACTTTGAACTTCCCCAGCAATTGCTGGAATTCTTGCTATAGCTGTTTTTTATGCTATTTGGCCCAGAAATTCTTTAGCCATACCTACACTTGGTCCAGGTTCAGACTGAACCTGGTGGCCAGGGTGTCCTGATCCTTGCAGGCCAAATCCTTCCTCTTCTGAAAGTATTTCTCCATCCAGCCCCTGATGATCTTCTTTATTGTAGATCTTGAGCTCCTGAAGCTTCCTGGGATGGTGTGGGCTTATGTGAGGCTCAAGGTGAGGATACAGGATGGGGATGATGGAGAGGGTATGAAACACTCAGCTTCTGGCAGCCTCTATTCTGCTCTGATCTCTGTGCATCCCCAAGTGATTTTTAACAAAGGTGCAAAAGAAATTCAGTGGAGTAAAGACAGCTTTTTTAAAAAATGGTGCTGAACAAATGGACATATATATAAAGGAAAAATGAACTTTGATCTACATCTCACAATTTAAATAAAAACTAACTCAAAATGAGCATAGACCTTAGATTTTAAAAGGTAAAATTAAAAAAAAAACCCATAGGAGAAAATCCTCAGGATCTAGGGTAAGATAAAGAATTAGACTTCACACCAAAAGAATGAAAAAAAAAGTATACAATGAAAATTGATGAATAGGATGTCATCAACATTTAATTAAAATGATTGCTCTGTGAAAGACTTATTAAGAGGCTGAAAAGATAAGCTACACAGTTGGAGAAAATACCCACACAGCACATATTTGATAAAGGTTTAATATCTAGAATATATAAAAAAATTCTCAGAACTCAACAATAAACAAAAGGAGAAAAGTCCATTAACAGTCCACAATAATAAGCAGCTAGCATTAAAAACATATGAAATCATGTTCAAACTCATTAGCCATTTGAGAAAAGTAAATTAAAACCATAAATGAGATACGACAATACAATTACCAGAGTAGGTAAAATTAAAATATATATATAGTAACACCACCAAATGCTAGCAAGGATTTAGAGAAACTGGGTCATTCAAACAAAACTGGTAGGAATATAAAATGTTGCAACCACATTTGATATGAGTTGATGATTTTCTTTAAAAAATAAAACAGACAGGGTGGTGCCTGTGGCTCAAAGGAGTAGGGCGCCGGCCCCATATTCCAGAGGTGGCAGGTTTAAACTCAGCCCTGGCCAAAAACTGCAAAAAGATAAAAGATAAAATAAAAAAAAAAACCAGACAGCTACCATATGATGCAGCAATTGACTTTTGGACATTTATTTTGGAGAAACAAGGATGTCATGCTCACACAATATCTCGTTATGAATGTTAATAGCAGTTTTGCTGATAATAATCAAAACCTGGGAATAACTCAGATGTGCTTTAAAAGAAGAATAATTAACAGAACTGCAGCATGTCTGTACCTTCATATAATATGACTCAGCAATAAAAAAAGTAAACTATTGATATACCCATAAGCCAGATGAATACCCAGAGAATTGTCATCCACTTGGAGCTTATTCTTATGCATGGGGTGAGGAATGGCTCTGAGTGCATATTTTTCCAAATGGCTCTCCAGTTCTAACAATTATTGAAAATATAATCTTTGTCCATGGATTTGAGATATCATTTTTATCATATACTATATTTCTAAATGTGGTCAGGGCTATTGTTGGGCTTCTTATTTTATTCCACCAGTCTGTCTACTTACTCAAGCGCCACAAGTACACTGTTTACACTGCAAATGTGTTGTGATATATTTTAATATCACGTAGGTCTGATCACCCCTGATAGAGCCTCCTTTTCAACACTTTTATATAGAAAATCTGTATGCTTATTTTTTATATGAAATTTAAAATATCTAGCTTCATAAAAATAATGTCATTAAATATTTTTGTTAAATCACATTCAGTTTGTAAATCCACTTAGGGAAGTCAATATGTTTAGTCTATAAAGTCATTCTAACTAAGAAGGGATAGCCTTCCATTTTTTTTTTTTTTTTTTGAGCCAGAGCCTCAACCTGTCACCCTGGGTAGAGTGCCATGGCATCACAACTCACAGCAACCTCCAACTCCTGGGCTCAAGAGATTCTCTTGCCTCAGCCTCCCAAGTTGCTGGGACTACAGGCGCCCGCCACAATGCCTGGCTGTTTTTTGGTTACAGCCATCATTGTTGTTTGGCAGCTGAGGCTGGATTTGAACCCGCCAGCTCAGGTGTATGTGGCTGGCTCCTTAGCCGCTTGAGCCACAGGCGCCGAGCAGCCTTCCATTTCTTTAAGTCTCCATTTGTGACTTAGGAGTGTTTCTTGGCCTTCTCTACGTAAGACATTTCTTGGTAAGTTTATTGGTAAATATTTTATATTTGTTGCTATTGTAATTATTTCATCCATTTTATTGTATTTATAACTTGTCCTCATTTGTATATAGGAATGCTATTAAATTTTACATGCTACTAAGGTACCATGTGAACTTATTGAATTCTTGTGAGAAAATTTTATTATTAATGCTCACAGGTTTTCCAGATACATTATCAGGCTGTCTGTAAACTCTGATGATTTTATTTATTCTTTTCCAAATTTTATGCCTCTAGTTGTTTTCTTTTTCCCTGTTTCATTTCTGGCGTTTTAGTGGAATGCTCTGAGACTTTCATATTCTAGTGCAATGCTGGCACTTGGACCGTATATAAACTTTTTGTATAATCCCCCATTATCCATCTGTTCATATATATACACATTATGGCATAATGTCTAAAGACTTTCCTGTCATCCATATAGTTAATCATATGACCTATGGTGAAGTATATTAATAGATTTTTAAATAAAGAACCATCATTTCATTCCTGGTATAATTTATAATACATTATGTTTTAATCTGGTGATTGAATAGATCAGCTAATATTTTAAGATTTTTCAGTTTTTATTTAAATTGGTCTATATGTCTTCAGGTTATTGTTCTTAAAAGTAAAGTATCAAGGAAGTATTTGTTTCACAAAAAAAAAAAAATGGAAGTTTTATTTTCTATGCTCTGACACAACTTACATAGCATATATCTTACCTGGTCTTAATAGGCTGCTAAGATTTCCCTGTAAGAAGTTTATTTTTTTCCCTCTGTGAAAACACAGCACTTTTTAAGGAGAGTTAAGACTTTTATATTTATCTTATCTGCAAATTGATCAGTTTGTGCCTGACCATCACCTCAGTATTAGCAAACAGCATTTTTCTAAGAAATAATCCATGTTCTTGGTTTTTATTTCTATTTGTGTGGGGGCACATATTGCTCTTGTATTATTTTTTCTAATTCTTCTTTACCAAAAATGCAGTTTTTTCTCAGTTTTACTTTTCATAATTAGATTAGTTAGTGGCTTATATCTTAACAGTTTTTTTCAAAGAGCTGTATTTTTAATTTATTAATTTGGAGCATTTAGGGTTGTCTTGGTCCTTTCCCATCCATCCTATTTAACATTGCACTGAAATATTTAAAAATAATAACCAAAAAAAAAAAAGAAAAAGAGAAAAAGAAAAGAAAAGAAATGAATAGCAGGAAGATAACATAGGATGGTTTTTAAAATTCTCTAAACGCATTCATCATTTTTTGTTTAGAAAATCTAAGACTTGACAAAAAAACTCCTAAATTAATAAGCAAATTATCAAAGTAAAATTTACTTTTAAAATATCATTTGTATTTCCAATGCCATTTAGAAATTATGTTTTTCAATTACAGTTGTATTACCTTCAAGATGCATAAAACACAGTGAAATAAATTTAAAAATGAGGGGCAAAACCACAACACTGAGAGGGCTAAAATATTGTTTAGTTAAATTAACAAGTAAAAGAAGAGATATTAGGTGGCCATGGATGTGGAAGCTAAATAGTGCCAATATAAAATTCTCCCTTAATTAATTTATAGATTTGATGTAATCCCAATAATAATCAAGGCTGGGGATTTTAATAGTAATTGACAACTTAAATCTAAAAGTAAGAAGGAAACATAAATTACGTAGTGTAGACAAAGCTCTGTGAGAGGGAGAAGAAGGCGGAGTACACGTTGTACTGGACTTCAGCCCCATATGGATATAGTGCATAGTAATCACATAAAGCTAGAGTATAATTCCATAAAGACAGAGTAATCAAGACAGTTTTGTATTTGCATAGTAATTGAAAAGTAGATAAAAATGGAACCAGATAGAGAATCCATAAATAGACCTACATTTATAATTTCCACAAAGGCTGCTACTTATTGAATATTGAAACTATTTTCAATAATTGATGCTGGAATAAACTGGTAATTTGCACAAAAAGAAAAAAAAAGACTCTCCATGCTTTTCTCACTATGTATAAAATTAATTAAAGATGGATCACCTATGGAAAAATTAGAAAAATAAAATTTTAATAGGAAACAGGAGAATATCTTCATGACCCAGAGAGAGGCAAAGGTGTCTCAGGTGGAAACCAGAAAGTGGTAACAGAAAATAGACGGTATTTTGTTCCCTTAAGCACAGGCCTTTTTTTTAAAGATGGAGTCTCACAAATGGAACGCAGATCTGGTGAAGATGCATCCTTTACGGAAGGTCATTAGTTCAGCTCCTGGAAACTCTCCCCATAAATATCCATGAGATTTGCAACTGGGACATTTTCTTTTACATATTTGTCTCACAAGCCCCATATTTTGCTATGAGAAATGTGCTTTCGTGTCTAATGCACTCCCACATTTTTGGCCCAAACGTTCAGGAAGATGTTCCTCCAGAAAGTGGCCAGCTCTCGGCTGAGAGGGACACGTCTGGGGAGGAGGAAGGCTTCTCGGGAAAACCTGCAGCTCTCACTGCCCTCCCGCAGCTCCCATTCCGTGCAGGTTGCCCCATTCCTCTCTTCTGGGAGCCCGTCCCTCCCTGCCACGTTGGGGGCCGGGCTGAGGTAGCCTCACCGGGCGGGCAGAGTGGGAGCAACCAGGCGGCCCCGGGGCCGGTGCCGAGCTCCCAGTCCCCTCTCACAGCCAGGATTCACGGGCGCCTCCCCTCTCACCACCCATGGCCAGGGCTGCTTCGTCAGCCCGGCCCCTCCACCCTCCCTGATCACTGTGCCCTGCAGAGGCTGCTTTCCGGCTCCTAGGAGATCCCAGATCCTCCCAGGCTGGAACCACGTGCCAAGCGCCAGGCAGGAGGGCGCGGCAGCCAGGAGGCCCTGTGGGCTTCGTGCTCGCAAGTTGTACTGACCATATATAATCCCTATAATTATTATTACATCAAAAATTTGGCCAAAATGTGCGTAATAGGGATGGCAAGACATACAGTGCTTCTTGACGGTGGCATGAGTGATTTGTAGAAGCACTGTTAATAAAGTTGATGCTGGGTCAGAGAGATGGCAGGCATGCGAGCATGAATGGTGAAAGTGATTAAGATGACGTATTTACAATCAGAATATATTGATTAACTTATACAAAAGAATGAAGTGACAAAGAAGGAAAACCAGATGTTGTAGCACAAAGAAAAAAAAAGAGCTCAGTTAGTGAAACACAAGTCATTCAGCTCTTCTAACACCAGTCAGTGTTGTTTAAAAGAAAACGCATTCTTTAGTTCTAGAAAAGTTCACTTGTACCCTGGTTAGACCGACCATATTTCTAGACCTAGAGTATAAATGTTTTAACACAATAACTAAGTAAATGACACAAAGTCTATGTTAACCAGTTTGATGAAAATATTTCAAATTGTATGTGGAAACACTACACTGTACCCCATGTTTGCATTAATGTATACAGCTATCATTTAATAAAAAAAAAAAAAGAAGAAAAGAAAATGCATTTCAACACACACACACGGATAAAAACAGACACATTTAGAAAACAGCAATAAAGCACAAGTATCTTAGCTATGAGTAGCAGAAATCACTATAATTTAAAAATTATTTTCTGCCACCTCTTTCTGTCATACATAGGCATACTCAATTTCATCTAACAAAATTAGAATTCTGAAGTTCATGTAACTTTGTAGCCAGCATTGTTACATAATTTTTTATGAATATTTTTCTACTGCCTGATGATTGCTTTTCTATGGCCTTACATATTAATGCAGTCTTTTTATTAGAGTATTATATTCTATTTGGTGGATGTGCCATAGTTTATTTCCCAATCTTCTATTTTTACACAGTTAAGTCATGACTACATTATTCCTTAATATAAATGACCCTGGGAAGTGCCTGTGGCTCAGTGAGTAGGGCGCCAGCCCCATGTACGGAGGGTGGCGGCTGCTTCAAACCCAGCCCCGACTAAACTGCAACACAAAATAGTGGGGCGTTGTGGCAGGCGCCTGTAGTCCCAGCTACTTGAGAGGCAGAGGGCAGAGAAGCGCCTAAGCCCAGGAGTTGGAGGTTGCTGTGAGCTGTGATGGCACAGCACTTTACCCAGGGGGACAAACTGAGACTCTGTCTCTAAAAAACAAAAACAAACAAACTAGTCAAGGAACATGAACATATTTAGACTTTACATATATGATGCTGCTACATTGTTTTCCACAGAGATTATCAATTTATGTTTTCAGGAGAAGCATTGGTACCACTTCCAATTATTTTCACACTATAACACAGCTCACTCTGGGAGGCTTTGAGAAAATAGGAAAAAGATGAGCCATGTGGAAAAATTTTTGTCTCTTTTCATAGTAATAGTGTAGAATATAAATAAAAAATGGAAATTACCAGCAGAGATATTGGCGTATTTTATTTCACACAAAATATGTTTTTTCCTGGTCAAAGGCAGTAAGTAGACATAAGACTCAGAGGAAGTAATATTTTTAAAAAACCAAATTCTTGCATGAAAGATGAGATTTTAAAACTTAAAACTGTTTTTCTTTTTTATGTGTTTGTTGGGGTTTTTTTGCCTCACAGATGTGTTGCAGAGTGAGGGTACTTGCAGGGTAACAAATGGGTAACCCTTATTTTTTTCCAGTAAAATTTTAAACTCTCCTACTGACCTCTTAAAATAAATATTTCAGCTCAGATGCTAGCCTAATATAGAAAAAAATGTAACATTGTGTAAGTTACCATGCTATCGCTGACATGCCAATCATAGGGTATCTTGTGTATCTTTGCGGTGACTTCTGACAATGATTTTCCTGTTCGCTTTCTCAGTGATCAGTTTAAATGTTGGTATGAGTTATAAAAAAAGATTTATCAATATGCAAAATTCTGCCATTGTTCATGTAAATTGGAAAAGACATTTTTGAGAGAAAAATATGTTATGATAATCAGGTTTGTGTATTTGGCATAGTAAATTTGTAGATAAATTTACTAAAGTATGAGGTTTAATGTATAAAGTCTGTTCTGCAATGCTCAAAGCAACTTGCATTTTATTTCTTTCAAGATGTTAATGAAGCATCTACCATTTGCAGGGCCTTTTATGGTACATGCAGGTGGGGGCAGGTAAAAGTAAAAGTATAAGCAAATAACAAATTTTATGCAGTGTTCTGTGCTATAAACACATTACAATAGGATAACAGGAGAAATGTTGGTCAAATTGTGGGAGTTGTCCCATTCGTATTTAGATGGCCAAAGTGAGCGTCTAAAAAGTTATTTGGGTAGAGACTTTATTAATAAATATAAGTTAGCCACAAAATCTTTGAAGGATAGAAATTCAAGGAAGAAAGAATTGCAAGCTCAAAAGCTTCAGGACATAAAAGAGTTTCATTGCTAGAAAGTAGACAGTAACTCCAATATGCAGAGGTTGTTCCATGCTGGGCCTCAGACTTCATGGTGAAAACTTGAGATTTAATTCTAAGTGAAGTAAGAAACAATCAGAGAATTTTAAGCAGGGGATAATGTAGTCTGATTTATATTTTGGAAGTATCCCTCTGTTTGCAGAGTACAGATCAAATCATAGAGTAAGATAGAAAGCTGAGAGATCTATAGAGATCTATAGTGCCATTTTCCACATTAAAAATTATCGTGCCCAGATCTAGGGTGCATAGTGGTTATGTAGAAAAACAAAAGTTGCATTATGAAGGGAAGTTAGAAGGACTTGCTCGTATTTTCAGTACAGGGTGAAGTAAAAGTTAGAATGAGTCTTCTGATTTTGGATTGAGCGACTGTATGAGCTGTGGTACCATATACTAAAACGTGAGAGGGTTGGGAAAAGAATTAAAAGAGATTAATCTCTAAGACTAACTCTTTGAGGGGCGTGCTAAATTTGAAATGTATTCCTCTTTCAGGTTCTGGCTGCTGCTGAGAAAACAGAGAAAAGGGAACACAAAATTGACATGAAAAGACTACTGCAATCGGCCAGGCTAGGAGTAATAATATCATCCAGAGGACAGGACTAGGGAATGACTGAACTATTATACAGTAATAACTTGATATTTGAAGCAGTTACGCTCGGAGGTTTAGATGTCTATTTTAAATCTAATCACTTCACTCATATCAATCTACTGGAAATTCTCAAGCACTTATTTCATGTTGTTTCAATGTTGAAAACGTCTTCTCACTCCTTTCAACCTAGCCAATATCTTTGCTCAATTCAAAGTCTCGGTCAATTCTTCTCTTTCTGGACACTCCCATTCCTCACTTCCCGAGTGTTCTAGACCCACTGATCTTTTATGGATTGGGTTATTGTAGACCTTTGTAGGAAATCAATTACCCATGCATGTAAGGATTTAGTTCTTAACATTCAATTCTTTTCTATTGATCTATGTGTCTACTGGGTTAATACCATACCTTCCTAATTATTGTAGCTTTGTAGTAAGTTTTGAAACTCTGACATATGAGTCCTTCATGTTTGTTTTTTCTTTTTAAGATTGTCTTCTTACTGTCCCTTGTGTTCTCATATGATTGTTAAGACCACCTTGCCCATTTTTGCCTAAAATCCAAACCAAAACAACAAAAGAGCTGCTACTCCATAGGAATTGTGTAGACTCTGTAGATCAATTTAGGGAATATTTAGAATGTATTGAAATCTTAATAATATTAAGTCTTTCAATCCTTGTGTAAGTTTTCTTTCCACTTATTTAGGCATTTTTAAAATGTCTTTCAATAATAGCTGTGGTTTTCAGAATAAAAGATCTTGCACACTGATCATTAACATTATTCCTAAGTTTTAAATTTATTTTGTGCTATTAACTTCTGGATAGTTGATATTTTCTTTTCTAATTGCTTCTATAATTATTTTTCTATTCATTTTATTTTTAACTCACTTATTTTCAACTATTTTTAAAGACAGTCACACTCAAGTCAGCCCTTCTTATTTCTTAATTTGTTTCTATACATTGGTTGTATCTCTGTAAGTGGAATGTAAGCTTCTTGAGGGCAAAATTCATGCATTCACTTTGTACTTAAGAGTAAGTGGGATGGGATTTCCCTTTTTATATTAAATTATGCTTCCATATTCTTTAATTATATATTACGCTTTCAGATAACTTAAAATTTTAAATTTTTAGTCACTTCTGGTATTTTTTTTTTTTTTTTTGAGATGGAGCCTCAAGCTATTCCCCTGGGTAGAGTGCCATAGCATCACAGCTCATAGCAATCTCCAACTCCTGGGCTCAAGCGAGTCTCCTGTCTCCGCCTCCCAAGTAGCTGGGACCACAGGTTGTTTGCGGGCCCGGCTGGGGATTTGAACCCGCCACTTTAGGTGTATGTGGCTGGAGCCTTAGCCGATTGAGCCACAGGCACGGCGCCGTCACTTCTGTTTTTTAACACATATCTCTGTCATGCAATATAGAGTGTAGGCCCAGGACATACTAAGTGCTTTATGTCCTACTATGCTTTCCACCAAAATGATGCTGAGTTGCTTGGAACTCCTAAACACACTAAGCTATTTCACATTGTATGTTATTGTAGATATATTTTTTAATCTGTGTAGGAGTTTCCTGTCTCCTTAATCTTTTATTTTTCAGGCAAATAAGTAATTATGATATATCAGTTTAAATATCATATAATCCATGGATTCTACTCTGTATACCTCTATCACGTACATAAAGTTATCCATTGTATTTAGTGCATGAATTCTGTACCTTTGCAAGAATTTACTTTTTATATTTGTGAAAATGCAATATGACAGTTTTTCTTAATGAATGTGAGTTCTATGAAGACCAGGCCAACCTCTACCTCTTTTCTATTTCCCACTTTCTTGTATAGAACTATAATCTTTTCACTAATCATTATTGAGCATCTGCTGTGTATGAATGACCTACATACATAACTGAATGCCTCCTGGTTGTATATAAATAAACCAACTTCATTTCTTAATTTTGGTTTAAATATCCTATTTTTCAAGGATATGCAGAATCTTTACTATTGCATTAGTTATTCACATTGCCACCTATCTATTTATATTGTGAAAGTATATTGTGAATGATCATGGCTCTATTCAAGGCAGTGGGAATATCCTGAGATTTGGATAACTTTAAAATTTGGATAATTTTACTCTATCTCCATTTAGGTGAGATATGACTATATATATATAATTTTTTTTTTAACCTGGGAGAAGGTGTCATTTCTGTACAAGAACTGAGGATTTGGCTCAGCATAAGGTAGGGACTATTTTGAGAAAAAATAGAGCCTTTGATAGTCACAAAGGCTGGCATGAAATATTGGAATCTTGAGGATCCTGAAATATATAGCCAAATTTCTCCATAGGAAATATATAGCTGAAATTTGGAGCTCTACATGGTATACAGTGAGACTGAAATATCCTAACGTGTCACAGTGTTTAGAAGATGATGCCCAGTGAGAATAAGATTACCTGCCTGAGACAAAGAACCAATTTTTCTTTTAAGGCTTTGATGTATTATGCAATGTTTCTCTTGAAAATAGTCCTAAATATACCAAACAAATATTAGCAAGCCAAAACCAGTAATATATTAAAGTGATAATACATCATTACCAAATGGAGTTTACTCCAGAAACACAAGGTGGCTTTATCATTCAAAATTCAATCACATTAACAAAATACACGAGAAAAACCATGGTATCATCTTAAGAGGCTGACAGACACAAATACATTTTATAAAATCAATACCTGTTTATGATGAAAACAGTCATCATGGCTTATAATAAAATAAAATATTTTCTAATTGAAAAAGTAACTAAAATCCCAGTAATATTATATTTAATGGTGTTAAAACCTTTTCTTCCATCTCGGAAACATGACAAAAGATTCCCATTGAAACCTCACTTATTGAATATTGAATTGAAGTGTTGGCAGTGCAGTCAGTTAAGAAACATTTAAACTCTTGTAAATTTGGGAAAGGAAAAATAAATCTGTCATTATAGGTTGAATATTTCTTATCTGAAATGCCGGAATTTGAATTTTGATTCTTTTCAGGTTTTGGAATATTTGCATTACCAATTGAATATTCCTAATCTGAAAATCCAAACTCTAATATCCAAAATGCTGCAATAGGGAGCATCATGTCAACTTTCCCTAGAGTATCACGTCAACTTTCAAAAAGTTTTTAAATTTGGAGCAATTTGGATTTCAGATTTTCAGATTAGGGATGCTGAACCTATATTTATAAAAAGGATGATTTTTCATGTAGAAAAATACAAAGCTACAGAGGCATCCTCCCCACCTCAATATGTTCCACAATCACTACTGCAGGCCTAAAACCATGCACAGTACTGAACCCAATCCATACTATGCGCATATTTTTTCCTCTTCACATTTTAACAACTAGAATATTTGTTCTTACAGAAGCTCTTAGCAACCTGAGCATAGGATTGTTTTCTTTCCTTATTAAGTATACAGCTTTCACTTTTCACCTAAAGGGAGAACTTTATAGATTCTCTTTGACACATTTGAATTGAAAGCATCACTATTCTTGTACTTTAGGGCCATTATAAAGTAAAATAAGACTTACTTAAAAACAAAAAACCAACTTTTTTGAAATACCAAAAAAGTTAATCTGACAATTTAACAGGTTAGTAAGTGATTATCAAATGAGAAGTGTCTACAGTGTGAAAATATTAGACAAAGGGATAATTTATGTCCCAGGTAGAACAGAGAGGGAAGGCACACAATTTTATCATGCTACTCAGAAGAGCGCCTAATATAAAACCTATGAATTACTTATTTCATTTAAAATTTTGGACCAGTGGTTAACTGTAGGTAACAGGAACTTGTTAATAACAATAATAATAATGGTGCAGATAAAAAGGAGCTACTATACAAGTAGCTATTAGAATAAATGAATGACTTTAGATTGCCATTGGATATATGATCAATGTATAAAACATAAATAGGTTTTTCTGTACTAGTCAGAAAAAAATAGAAAATGAAATTTAAAATATTATTTACATTAGTAGCATATATATAGTGATGTATGTAATAAAATAATTTTACGACTTCTACACTGACTGTTCTCTAAAATATTGCTCAAATTTAAGACAACAAATAAATGACATGGTATTTCTACTGCCAAGATATCAATTCCCCTAAATGTATCTATAAATTCTGTGTAATTCCAATAAAATGCTTAGCTTTATTTTTTGAAGTCAGCAAGCTGAATTTAAAGTTTATAGGAAATAGTCATGAGTTGGAATAGTCTAGACTCTTGAAAAATAATAAATTTGATATAGTTATAGCATCAAGATTTAAATTTTACTATAAAACTACAATTATTAAGACTGTAATATTAGAGTGAAGGTAGAAAGCTGACCAATTAAACATAATAGATAATATAGAAATATACCCATAATTAAACATCCACTTAATTAATGGCACAAATTTCACTAATTTAGTGAAGAAATTCATGTTTATATAAAAAATGTTGTGGAAAAGTGAATATATTTTAGGATGGAAAAAGGTGAACCATGACATCTGTCTTATCAATACACATAAATAAACTCAAATATATTGTATATCTCAATGTAAACGTTAAAATGCTAAACTTTTAGAACATTTCTTACCCTTTAGTACACATCAGTTTCTGAATCAGGACACAAAATTTACTAAATATAAAAAAAAATAAATTGGCTCTCATTAAAATTAAGAACATCTATTTACCACGTGGCAGTAGATAACACAGTAAATTCTCACTTAACATTGTTGACAAATTCATGAGAACTGCAACTCTAAGTGAAATAATATATAACAAAACAAAATTTACCATAAGCCAGTCACTTAACCCCAGTAAGAATAGTAGACCACATCACAAAGTCTGAAAGCTGGAGTTGCTGGCGTGGATGTGGGGAGAAGGGAACACTTTCACACTGCTGATGGGAGTGCAAAATAATACACATTTTGGGAAGGAAGTATGGAGAATCCTCAAAGAACTCAAATTAGACATCCGATTTGATCCTGTGATCTCATTACTAGGCATCTATACAGAAGAAAAAATTCCTTTATCATAAGGACATTTGCACTAGACTGTTTATCACAGATCAATTTATAATGTCAAGATGTGGCAACAACCTAAATGCCTACCAATCCAGAAATGAAGTAACAAGTTGTTATATATGTATACCATGGAATACTATGCAAGCATAAAAAAGATGGAGACTTTATATCTTTTGTATTAACCTGGATGGAGGTAGAACATATTCTTCTTAGTAAAGCATCACAAGAATGGGGAAGCAAGAATCCAATGTACTCAATTATAATATGAAGGCAGTGGATGATGAGGGATCAGGGAGATGGAAGGTGGGGGTTGGGGGAATCACAGTATAAGGCACATCTTTTGGGAGCAGAACACAGTTACACGAGAGACTTTCCAAACAACCGCAATCAGTGTAACCTAATTCTTGGTCCCTCAATGAATCCCAAACAATAATAAAAAACCCTGAAACTGGCTTGGCGCCTATGGCTCAATCGGCTAAGGCACCAGCCACGTACACCTAAGGTGGCGGTTCGAATCCCTAGCCAGGGCCGGCCAAACAACAATGATGGCTGCAACCAAAAAACGGCCGGGTGTTGTGACGGGCGCCCGTGGTCCCAGCTACTTGGGAGGCGGAGGCAGGAGACTCGCTTGAGCCCAGAAGTTGGAGGTTGCTATGAGCTGTGATGCAATGGCACTCTACCCTAGGGGGATAGCTTGAGGCTCTGTCTCAAAAAAAAAGAATCACATACATCCTAAGTGAAGAAACTCAGGAATGGAAAACCAAATACCACACATTCTCATTTACAAGTGAGAGCTAAGGTATGGGTTGCATGGTCACCCAGAGTGAAATGATGGACACTGGAGACTCAGTCGAGGGAGGGAAGAAAAATTACTTATTGAGTACAATGTACACTTTTTCAGATGGTGTGGACACTGAAAGCCCAGACATCACCACTATACAATAAATCCAAGTAACAAAAACCATTTGTACCCCCCAAATCTACTGAAAATTTTTTTAAGTTAAAAAAGAATCACATTCCATTTTCAGTTATTTAATTTCCTTTAGGTCATAAATTTTTCAAAAAATGGAGGCAAATTAAAAGTAGAATTTGAACTATGCTACCTTAATAATTAATAATGCCAACAACTACAAAATATGCCCAATAGCTTCCATGATAAATCCCCTTCAATTAAAACATAACAAAGAATATAAGAAATATGAAGAAAAGAAAGTATCAGAAGAAGTAATACGGTTCCCAAAACATATTATATTTTCAGTAACCAAACTGAAAAACAAAAGACTACTTTTAAAAGGAATTCCTCAGGGTTTTCAGGACACGAATGCTAAAAATGTAAGCAAAATGTTTGTTGTAATAATTGCTACAGACTGCTAACCATCTTCAATTGAAAAAGGATTCTTGACATTCCTGGTGCCCACTAACAGACCGTCGAATTAGGAAATAAACCACTTTCTCCCGTGAATGGGCAGCCTTGTTTCCTGTTGTTCCCCAGGCTTTGCAGAGAGTATGGCCCATGGAGGCCTGCAGTAGAGAGTGAGTGAAGGAATGAATGGGTGAAGGATGGGCAGAGGTATTAGCAAATGGCCTGATGAGAGCAATATGATAAAACAGAAGCCATATGGTACAAAAACAACAACAAAACAACAACAAAAAGCAAACTTGAGACCAAAGGCTGGAAATGGCTTGGCCTACAGGCATTTAGCTATGATTATATTATATCCCACAACCTACCTACAATAAAGCACTTAGTATGCAACCCCAAACAGTCCTCCCGGTAGGGATAAATTTTATATACATTTTACAAATGAAGAAGCTGTGGTACCAAAAGTTTTAAGTATCTTGCCCAAGATTGCACAAGTATCAGGGGAGAGTGGGTGTGGGACCAGGGAAGACTGCCCTCTGAGTGTTACAGAACAAACCCTCTCTGGGTCTTGATTCCTTTCTAAGATCAGAAGATCTCGTAAGATGTTCACAGCTCTTTTAAAAAGGTGTGTGGCAGACAGGTATAATACAAAAGGTCAAGTTGCCTTTAATTTGATTTAATCAAAATGAACATGCCTCTGTTCACCTGGGAAGCTGCCATTTTCATACATCTCAGAAGGTTCCCCAAAGCCTGCAGGTCTCACAGATGCCCCCTAATAAGCTCCTCTCTACTCAGCAGAGAGGTCTGAAGAGCCCTGCATAGGTCTTTATGACAGGGCTACTCGTCCAAACAGGAGTCCTAACAACACATTCAATAACCATTTGTTTGCAGACACACATTAACAATTAGTCTGTCTTTATATATTTGCATCTTTAAATATTTGGTCAGAATGCTGAAGGAGACAGCAGATGTGGGTAGCAGATGAGATGTAATATAAGATACTTGTGCACGCATTTACAGTTTGTGGTGACCTGATGTTATTTTAGCCCCGTCCACTTGCTGTGACTGGTTTTGAGGAGATTATTTCTATATAGAATCTACTCTTCATCCTGCTTCATCCTCGCTGCAGCCTGTCCAACACAACATTCCTCTTGCCTGGGGGGGGTTGACTCCAGTGAGTTCTGAGAGGAGTACACAACGTAAGAAATGGATACATCTTAGAAGTAAGATGGAACGCAAAAGAAGAGGAGAAAATAAACCTAAAGTAGAAAGCTTCTTGCAATTTAGCCAATAAATATGCTCAGTCCAATATATATCTTCCACTAATTACAAACTCAGAGAAAGGCCACAATGCTGTCCTCTCATAGAAGTCTGAAAATAATGATTACTTCATGTTTCTCCTGCTAAAAAATCAGAATATTGGGCAGCACCTGTGGCTCAGAGGAGTAGGGTGCTGATCCCATATGCCAGAGGTGGTGGGTTCAAGCCCAGCCCTGGCTAAAAACTGCAAAAAAAAAAAAAAATCAGAATATCAACAGGACAAGATTATATAATAGCACATATTAAGAAATATAATAAAACATTTAAGATCTGATAAATCTAGGGATTAAGAGATATTTTTACCTTCAACTGTGGAATTGTGAATTCAATGGATTGCCACAGAGAATACTAGTGCACTGTTTGGGGGGAGGAGCTTTAAAATGTACTGGTTACTGAATTGGGACTTGTGGTTCCAAAATGGTGGCATAGAGGCAAGCTGGCTTCTCTTCCCCACACATAAAACTGAAAACAAATATCCAGTGCCGAGATGATCATCAGCAACGTCCTCAAACACAAGTACGAGGAGGAGTTAGTTCTTAGAGCCACAGAGAAGTGAACAAATTCCAGGAACGTGGTAAGAGAATCAGACAGACATCCGCATCTGTGCCGCCTCTCCCCATCCTGTTCAGCACCAAGTACCCTGGGAATTTCCCCCAACTCACAGTTTCGACACTGGAAAAAATGAGAGCAAGGTGGAAAGTTGCTTCCACACCAGCTTGGATTCCTCAGCAGGAGATCTGTGCATACTATCTGCCCCCCAGGAAGCCCTGGGACAGCCACAGACAAAGGGGGAGGTGGGACCACCGTCTCCAGCCCTGGAAACTCTCTACTCTGGAGAACTTGGCCAAAGGCGATGACAAATCAGAGTGGCTGTTTGGTAAAATGTACTGGTTATTATTTTAGCTCAATAAAATAATCAACAGATTAGTACCAATACTAATAAAATTTTAAAGTGATCCAACATGCTCTCAGCATGGACATTAACTGGTAAAATCTAAAGAGGTGGCATGGATTAATGACTGGCTAAGAAAAAGATCCTTTGAGTCTCATACTTATGTTCTTATTTCCCTCTATGAGCAATGTGCTAAATAAATGCCTAAGTGCAAAGAAAGAGACAGTGTAGACACACTGTCTGATGGATTCCCTTAACCGCTTTTCCTTAGCTTTGTCAGAAATTCATTTCAGTGTTTCAGGAATCTAGTGAGGCTGGTTTGCTAGCTAGTGGTCATATTACTTTGTTCCTGGCACAGAATTTCTATAATATTTTAATAAGTCTGCCAATTGGGTAAGTACATTTAAAACCTTGAAGGAGTTCTCCCTATACCAGCTACTGGTTTTGAATGGAATTCTACGCGTAAGGGAAAAGGGGACATAAGATTTAGAAGAATTAGTTAGGATTCTTTATTAACTCCATCTGAGATATTCAATTACATATAATATTATGAAAGCTCAGATCATAAATGTTAAACGTAGGTTCTGCCATAAATTACTCATCTAAGCAGAAGTGTGCTATTGAACGGGCCCAGTCAGCGCTCCCCGATAGTGGCG
This sequence comes from Galagoides demidoff, assembly GCA_963574575.1. Taxonomy (NCBI): domain Eukaryota; kingdom Metazoa; phylum Chordata; class Mammalia; order Primates; family Galagidae; genus Galagoides; species Galagoides demidoff. Next base: position 39,087 of record CAUYQV010181216.1, read on the forward strand.
CTGCTGAAGTCTGGAGCAGAACACTTCCCCATTGTGCAGAAGGCAGCCAAGCACTGCCGGGGCCTGTTCGCTAAGTGGCAACTTCACCCTCAAGTCACTGTGACAACCGAAGCCATTTCTGCACATTTGTAAATGCTCCCAGCTCACAGACTCAAGTGGACCACAAATCCATGGACCTTGGGTCTACTGCCATGTGGATTATGTGGGCACTCCAGCCACAAGCTCCCCTCCAAGGGCCAGTGAAAGGGACAGCTCCATCACAGGCTGTCACCAGCACAGACAAAAGCTCTGAAAACCCTCTGAATTACAGAACTGTCAACTTTCTTAGCAACAGGCGCTCTCACAGACCAACTGCTCCAAGCTGTCCATGTACATGTATTTCTTAATTTTTCTTTTCTTTCCTTTTTTTTGAGACAGAGTCTCACTCCATTGCCCTCAGTAGAGTAATACGGTGTTATAGTTCACAGCAACCTCAAACTCTTGGGCTCAAGGGGTCCTCTTGCCTCAGCCTCCTGAGTAGCTGGGACTACAAGCACCTGCTATAATGCCCGGCTAGTTTTTCTATTTTTAGTAGAGATGGAGGGCTGGCTCTTGCTAAGTCTGGTCTCAAACTCCTAAGCTTGGCAATCCACCTGCCTCAGACTCCCCGAGTGCTGAGATTACAGGTGTGAACCACACCGTGCCCAGCCACGTATGTCTTAAATCTCTTTTCCTGTACCTTTTTTCAGGCACTCCTTATCATCCCCCTTTTTTACTGTGAGAGCCTCCTGAAGTGAAAATCTTCCACTTAAAACTCCTCAGGGCTCCCCACTACCTTCAGTGGCCCTTCCTACATAGAGTAACACAGTCTGCTCACAAGACTGTGAGTTCTCTAAGGGCTGGAACTATGTCCTATTTTATCTTTTTGTCTGCAATTAAAGACTGAGTGAATAAATGAATGATTGACCAGAAGGCACTTAATAGGTGATAACACTGAGGCTAGAGTCTACATAACTCCTGGGCAGGACAGCTGGGACTTGCTCTCTCATCACATCCTATTAGAGAACCATTAGGAGAGTCAGCTTTGGATTTAAAAAAAAAAAACACCCAGAATAGTATGTTTGTAATGAGACAGGCAACATTTGTTAACAGTATTATTACTCAGGCCCTGCAGAAAGAGTGCCATTAATCAACCAAGGCTGTAATTTGTATGCAGTAAGGGCAGGAGAGCAGAAGGATTAAATTTAAATCTCTCTCATTAGCTTTTTATCATAGGAGAGTCTATTTCTAGAAATGGGAGCATCTAACCTGAAATGAAAAGTAAGTAGGGAGCATGAACGTCAACCCGGTTGGTTTCCAGCAGCTGTGTCTGTATATTCCTCCAGGTGAGGAGCCTATAGGTATAAACATATACACAATTTAAATAACTACATATTCTTAGTAACATAAATTCCCAACGTTAGAATAACAGTCAAGTGAGTTCTCAAATTTCTGTGTATAAACAAATTTTTCAGGATTCTTGTTAAAAATAGAGATTCCTGGTCCTCGACCCCTGGTTTTCTGATTCAGTGGGTCTTTGATAGATCCTGAGAAACTGAACTTTTTATTTTAGTTATTTATTTTTGAGACAGAGTCTTATTATGTTGCCCTCGGTAGAGTGCCGTGGCATCACAGCTCACAGCAACCTCAAACTCTTGGGTTTAAGCAATTCTTTTGCCTCAGCCTCCCAAGTAGCTGGGACTACAAGCGCCCATCACAACGCCTGGCTATAATTTTCTTGCAGTTGTCATTGTTGTCTAGCTGGCCCTCGGTGTATGTGGCCTGCGCCCTGAGCAATGGGCGCCAAACTGAAACCGAACTTTTTAAATTGAGGTGAAATTCACATTACACAAAATTTAAACGTATTAAAGTGCCCAACTCAGGGACATTTAGGACATTCTCAATGCTGTGCAGTGATCACTTCAGAAACTGCATTTTAAACAAATGCTGTACTGCTGCAGGGGGACCCCAGAATGGCACCCCAAGAAAACTACTCTAAGCACTAAGATGATGGGTCAGATGACAAGGAGTGAAAAACTCCCAGATTTCTCTCGGATTATAGCAGGAATAAAAGAAATTCACCTTCCTCAAACTTCAAAACCTAAAAAATATGCCTTTGCCTCTGCCCGTGAGTAAACATAAGCTTGATACCCAGAAGCCGGTTTCTTTCCAGGGTTTCTGTACTAATGGACTCAACGTTGACTTGTTTGGATGCAGTCTGTAATTTCCTACTTAAAAGAGCAGGGCTAAGTGAAGTAAAGAGAGAAAACTGGGAAAAAACAAATCCCTGTCCTGTGCTTAGTCAGTCCAAGTCCTATTCCCTGGGGTTTTAATCACATTATTATAACAGACTATAATTTCTATTTCAGGCAGTGAAATTGTCAATAAACACAGAATAAGTCTCTGGAGAAAGAAATGCAAATCAGGTTTCTTCTGACAGTTAAACCCTCATCTACATGTAAGTGAAACTGGTTATTCTGAAAAATGTTATTAATATAAATATATAATGGCCACATTCATACACTGAAATCAATCACTGTTTTTTATTTCAGAATCAATTTTCCTAGTTTTAATTCAGGACCTAGTTGCTTCAGAGTTGGCTCTAAATTTAACTCAGACTTCTCTGGGTCAGACCTCCCTGCAGATTCCTGGAAGTTGGCAACTATGTATAAAGATCAGCCATCGTGACAGGTGTCCAGGTTAGAATGGTGTCTTCCTAACAGCCACCAGTGCTGCTTCTCTTAATCACTATCTTGCTAAAAATCAAACACAGAACAACATGAAAACCCATCACAACATGAGATACTAAGATGGACAGATATCTTATGATGCCAGAATCTTGGAGAAATTTCCATAGACCAGAGATGGGGAACCTGTAACCTTTAAGTCCTTAAGTGTGGCATTTTGAGTAAATTGAAAATTTATAGAACAAATCCTTTTATTTTTATTAGTACATTTTTGTCTTTTATATTTGTATTTTATTTTTAAAATGAGTGTTTTTAAAATACCGAAGTATAGAATAAGTCTCAATGAAATAATCCTTCTACATTGAGCACGGTTAGAACAATTTTTTTTTTTTTTTTGAGACACCAGAGTTTTATGATGTCACCCTTGGTAGAGCGCTGTGGTATCACAGCTCACAGCAACCTCCAACTCTTGGGCTTAAGTGGTTCTCTTGCCTCAGCCTCCCAAGCAGCTGGGACTATAGGTGCCTGCCACAACACCCAGCTATTTTTTTATTGCAGTTGTCATTGTTGTCTTTTTTTTCAGCTGGCTGGGTCTGTGTTCAAACCCACTGCCCTTGGTGCATATGGCTGGCGCCCTAACGATTGTGCTATATATAGGCACAGAGCCACACAGTTAGAACATTAAGTAAGCCATAAGGGCTAAATTGACAGCTGCTGCACTCATGATTTAGTTCTAACTTCTGCCTAAGCAGCACCACTAGCTACTATATTAGACTGGTTGGTGAAAGTTTATGGGATAGTCAAGTATGCCAGTCTGTTAGTAGTTTTTGAAAATGGTGCGATGTGTTTCTGTTTGAAGTAGAATTTGTGAATAGTTGCACAGCTCAACAACATTTTTTAATTCTACCTTCTTTACAGTCCATCATGTCAAAGAAGATCAAGAGAATGCTGAAGGAAGAAAACAGATTTTTTAATGAGGACTGGGAATTAAAATATTACTTTGTTCCAGCTAAAGGTAAGATAATTTGCTTGCTTTTTGATACTGCACTATCAACATTAAAAAATGTCAGTGTTCATCAGCATTATAACACTCATAAGGACCAGAAATACTTTCAATTAGAGGGAGAGGCATGAAAGGTTATATTGCAGAAATTAAAAGATGAAAAGTAAAACCAAACACAATTCTTTCAAGCAGAAATCAGACCTGGAAATAATGGCACTGAAGCAAATTATAAAATTACTTGGGGGGGGGAGGGAAGCCGTTTAGTGATGTAAAAATTGTGGAAGAATGCACTATTGAAGTTGTAGGATACTTATAGATCCTGATAACATTTCAAAGTACAAGCAACTACCACTTTCAAGCAGAACCACAACTGACTGGTAGCATGAATTAGCCTCCAGCTTAACAGAACAACTTTGTGCAATACTTTGAAAGGAAAATACATGTTACTCAATCGGTTTGGGTGAATCAACTCATACTACTGACTTGGTGTAAGTTTTATACTTCGTTTGTGTCATAACGGATTTTCTTTGCTACAAAGAGTTACTCACTTTGGGCACTCTTGCAAACAGAACATGGGGAAGAGATCATTTTGACAACTTTTTAGATAGATGTGAAGCTGGACTGAATTTGAGAAATTTAGCAAGTGTATGTATAGACGGTTCACCTTCCATGACAGGAAAACATGAAGGGTTGATCGCACAGATAAAACAAATATTAACAGAGATCCAGATGCTCTCATTTCTTTTCACACATCAGCAAAATCTCTGTGCTAAAGCTGCTATTGTGACATTTTGCATTAAGTTGCAAATATTGTTAACTATTTTTGTGCAAATGCAACATGACATCATCAATTTCCTAACATGCTAAAGTTGAAAGGTGAGGTATTTCAGTGTGGATTTGCCGTATCATTCTAAAGTGCAATGGCTCTCTAAGGGACCAGTGTTAGCCAAAATTTTCTCTCTTTGAGAACAGGTATTTAAGTTTATGAAGAACAGAATTGGCAGTGTGAATTATTGAAAGAAGATTTCTATAGGAATGCAGCACTTCTGTGTGATATCAAGTCAAATCAAAATGATGTGAATCTTTCTCTGTAAGGTAAAACTAAGTCTGTATATAATATGTGGCAAAAAAATTCCAAGCATTTCCAAAAGAGCTGTCTTTATTCAAAACACTTTTTCTTCAAAAGGAAATTTTGGATAAACATTTCCCCCAATTAGCAAAGGTCATTGATGAGCAGAATGACAAGTGAGCATCATTTGAATAATATTCAGCTGTCACAGACCTATTGACTGGAGGATACAGAGAGTGAGTCACTGACTCTGAGAACCACGACTGGACACCTGAATTAGCATTCAGCCTCCCCTCATTGATAATGAGAACCTAAAGAATTACAGATGGAATTGACTGAGCTCTCAGTAGATGACACTTTAAAGTCATTGTTTGATGCTGAGAAAGATTCGATTGAAATAAAGAAAAATGCAGTAGAGGACTCACACCGTCAGCAACGTGCCTAAAAAGTGCTTTCTTGCTTTTTAATTACTTACTGCTGGGAATCTATATCCTCCTACCTAACCCAAATCCAGACGCCCTTAAAGTCACAAATAACTGATTCTCATCTCGAGGATCAACTGAAGCAGCAGACCTCCATGCTGCAACCAAAGATTCCAGTACTTTCCAACAAAAGCAGATATAACAAAGTCATTAAAAGGTGAGTTAACTTTAAAACTGATGAACAGTTACATTTTCTTGAAATTCTTAAGTACCTAGTAGTTAGATCTTGATTCAATATTGTACATTTTTAAAGCATTTGTAAACGAAGTTTCTTAAATGCAGCCTTAGTTGATTACAGCTACATTAATTCAGCCTTCCAACACAAGCTTCCCCACCCCTGCCACGGATGACACAGGCCAAAGCAGCTGGACTGAGGACACAAGGACTGGCCTGCCCAGCTTTGCCTCCTGACACAGAGTGACCACATGCCTTAACACAGGCAGGAAAACAGCAGGATGGTGGATGGTGATAATTTTTGACATGACTAGAAAATTATTATATATGCAGTTAGAGATCTGGGCCCCAGAATACAGAGCGCAGGAGAAGAGAAGGGTCTGGCAGTAGGCACACTCTTTTCTGAGTAATGTCCCCAAAACTAAAGCCCAGAAGATATGGAAGTAAGAGTGTCTGGTAATTTCATGTTGGGGTTCTTTTAGCCTGTCACAGAACCAGGTAGCCGAAAGGGAAGGCACTGTCAGTAGGTCAATCAGGTTCAACAGAGGATGGCTCACTTGATGCCTAAAAGCCACTTCAGCCTGACCTCAAGCTGCAGATGTGAGACAAAATTAACCAGGAAACAGTGATCCCAGCCCAGGAGATGGTCTCGCACTCTGTGTGGGCAGATCCTTCATTGCCTGCACTCAGCTGCCAATGATTTCATTTGAAATATTTTAGAAAAGTTTTTTGTATTCAGAAAGATTCAGGAAAAAGTAGGTTCTGAGAACAGAAGTGTAAAAAGCCAAAAGAAGAAATGAAGGACATTGGGATGAGGTAAAAGGAAAAGAAGAAGAACGGCAGGAGAACAAGTGATCAGAGCAATTAGGTCTTAACCTCAAGTAGATCTGGGTTTGAATTCTGGCTCTGTCGTTTGTCAGATGTGAGCAATTATGTCCTGACCTCAAGTAGATCCAGGTTTGAATTCTGGCTCTGTCGTTTGTCAGATATGCAGCTTTGGGCAAATGACTTAGCTTCTTTAAGCGGTTAAAGAAGTTTGGATTTTTTCATGGGTAAATGGGGATCAAGAAACCTGTCTCATAGGTTATTCTGAGCTTTAAAGCAGACAACATGAGGGATAAAGAGAAAGAAGAGGAAAAGCACCAGCGCAGGGCCTGGACAAGCAGTCAGTATTTAATAAACAGCAGTCATTATTGTATTAACAAGCTTAGAAGAAAAGAGGGTTGGTGGAGGCCAAGAAAGGGCTTCAAAAACCCCCCAATGCAATCAATATTTATTGTACAGTAAATATGATATGATGGGCTACACTGCAGGTCCTAACGAGCAGAATTAAAACTGCGAAAATGCCTGATTCATAGTGTGGAGGAGCTCAAGAAAGCCAAGAAAAAGGAATAAAAGCTGAAAAGGATGGGAAAAAAGCTGAATCAGTGATTCAACCTTTTAATTAAAGATGTTTTTGGAATATAAATCAAGCAAAACAAAAGCAGTAAGCTAAAATGTGTGCAAGGAAAACGCCCTGGAGCGAATCATGATCTCGGCAAGCAGTTCAAAGGGCTCACTAAGTTTCAGACAAAGTTAATGTAAAACATTTTCAAAGCCTCACACCTAGACACAATTCAGCAAAAAATTTAAACTACGGAGGTAATTTTTTTAAAAAGGTTCCAGGGACCAGCTCTGCCATAGAGATCTTTGAAACATCCTGCAAACTGTTCTAGAGCATAGAAAAAAGATGGAAAAACCATCCAAATTATTTTATGATGTGAGTATAACCAAAGCAACAAAACCTGACAGAAAAAAGAAACCACTAACCCCACTCTCATTTCCGAATTGATGTAAAAATCCTAAATAAAATCTTACCAAACTGAATTGAGAAGGATAATAAAAGCATATACCCACCATCAAATTGGATTTAGCCCCCAAACCAAAGATGGCCCAAGATTAATACTATTTACTAACATAAGGTAGTTATCAGAATATAGGACCATCCTATAAGGTAATCTCCATTTTCTTAGGAAGAAGTTCTAAATACTATTTTTGCCAACTTGAATAAATAAAATGTTACAGATAGTTATAAAACAGTCAACTGTTTTAAAATACAATTACACATATACATTTGAAATCATATAATAAAAGAAATCCTGACTTTAAAATATTTGTCCATTCTTACATATCATGAAAAAATGTATTCAGCCCCTTCTCCTGTGTTCTTGACACCAATAGCTGTTGTCCTAAGAGTGACTTTGAGATATTCAAGGCAGTCTTTCAGAGCTACCTACCATCTTCATTTCCGTGTGAGCACTACTTAGCCCCTTATGATACACTAATCCATATATGCTTTCATTTCAAGAAACTGTTTGTGATGAAATGTTATAATTGTGATCTCTACAACAAAGGTTTATTTTCTAAATTTATGACTTCTAATTCTTGCGACTGTGAGGTCATTTCCCAGGAATAATCATGAAATCAGTGTGAAATGTCTCGTCCCATTTTTTTATTAATTCTTTCTGGAGATCTCTATAGGCATTCAAACCTAGCACTGATGAAAATGCTATAATAGGCTGTTCAAAATTATATAAATTGAAAAGGACTCCTGTAATATGAGTGATCTTGTCACAAAAGTATAAGATTTCTCCCTCTTACCTGAAGGGTGAGTTTTGGAGAAACCACATTTTATTTTATATCTAAATCTTTTTCTCAGCAAGGCACACTTAGAAAATTGTAGTGTTTGGACAGCAATACAGTAACTGAGTAAGGCTGCCTGGGGTAGACACTGTCTATCCCCTGGACCTGACCGGGTCCCCTTAGTAGATCAATACTGCAGACACCATGAGGAAAGCTTTGCTATGTCATGATACCCAATAAGAATATTAGGACAGGCGACGCCCATGGCTCAGAGAGTAGGGCGCTGGCCACATACACCCAGGCTGGGGAGTTCAAACCCAGTCTGGGCTTGCTAAACAACAATGACAGCTACAACAACAAGAAGAAATTAGCCAGACATTGTGGTGGGTCCCTGTAGTCCCAGCTACTTGGGAGGCTGAGGCAAGAGAATTGCTTAAGCCCAAGAGTTTGAGGTTGCTGTGAATTGTGACATCACGGCACTCTACCCAGGGCAATGTAGTGAGACTCTGTCTCAAAAAAAAAAAGAACAGCAGGAAATCGAGATCTTCTCAGAGGCAGGATACTGCAGGGAAGCCTGCCTCTGCCTGGCTATGTGACCCTGGGCAAGATACTCAGCCTCTTTGTACTTCATTTCTCATATCTGCAAGATAAGATAGTAACAGTCCTCAGAGAATTACTTATTGTGAGGATTAATTGAACTAATTCATGTAATGCCCTTAGAACTGTGTCCTGCACACAGGAGGTGCTCAATAAATGCTAATGCAATAGCCACGCTTTTAAAAAAGCAAAACAAAAACAACTCTTAAAAAAACAAAACCAAAAAACTGAGTAGAATACCAAGATCAATTCTTCAGAATGTCATATCACCCCTACACAGTCATTTTACAGTAAAACTTACCAGGTAAAAAGCCCTGACCTCACACTTGCAAGTTTCCAATCAAATTTTTAGATTTTAGCCACAGATCACCATGGATTTGGGAAAGCTACCTTCATGAAAGGCAGACTAAAACAAAGATACAGACAAAAGAACTTAAAGGGAAGAGAGACAATGTTGAGAATACAAGCATATTTTTAAAAAATATGTACAGACATACATACATGTATATATGTATACACACACATATAAAATTAATAGTTAGGAGCACGGGCTTTGGAGAAAACAAATTATTGTATCTATAGAATAGATGTAATAATTTCATCATAGAAAGGGAATTATCAGAAAACAAAACAGAGTTCTTGGTAATGAAAACACGGTACTTGAAATACATTCAATAGAAAATTTACAAAACAATGATAAGGAAATTTCCCAAATGGCAGAAGGAAGATAAAAAAATTAGGAGAGGGCAAAAAACTAAGAAAATCAGAGGACTGATCGAATATGCAAATAACAGGAGTTCTGTAGAGAAAGAAATAGAAAGGTGGGGTGGAGGGCTGAACAATTCCAAAATAAATAATATAAGGAAATGTCCCACAGCCAGGGATCTGAGTTTCCAGATTGAAAGTGCTCTCTAAATACTCTCCACAATGAAGAAACACAGCTCTAGGGTGAAAGTGCCTCATGGTGTAATGTTAGAAAACCGTGTCTAATGAAAGGGAAAAGAATCACACACAACAATCAGGAAGCAGGACGGCATTGCCGGAACAAAAATGATTTTCAAAAGTTATCTCTGGTACTGAGATTATGAGTTTTCTTTTTCCCTTCACTTCTGATTTTTTTGTCATCAATATATATGACTTTTGCTGTCAAAAAACAATTTCAATTAAAATATCCAAATTTGGAGACTCTAGCCTAGATTTAAATGGCTCTATTTCTTAACTGTCTTCCTAATATCACAGGCTATCTATTTGCACTGACACAAAGACCCCTCTAGCCAGCAGAGGTGGAGCTGTGGAAGAGGCCTGGGCAGTCCAGAGCTGAGAACAAGCCACTCCAGGGATTTCCCACCCAGCAGCCCTTATATGAGTGATGTCCACTTGCATTCACTTGGTTAGCGCATGCTTGTTTCAAGAGCACTCCCAGAATATTTTGATATCTGAAGGAAGAGGAGGAAAGTCCATAATCTTTTTTCATTAGACACATCTTTCTATGCATTGTTACCATGTCTCCACTACTGTGCTCAGCATTTATTTTAATAAGGAAATGCTAATCGTTCCAGTTTGTCTTGATTCCATTTATCGAGCACCCATCCTAGGCTTTGCTGAGAGATGATTTTCCTTTTGACAGACTTACCTGTGGAGAAGATGAACACCGTGTTGTTCCAGAGCCCGCTGCTTTTTAAGGCTGCAGTGACATTTCCTATGGCTTCATCCATAAGGGACACCATTCCCGCATAGTGATGCCTGTTCTTGTCTTGGATGAAGTCGTACGGCTTCAGATATTCCTCGGGGACCTGAAGGGGCTCGTGGACAGACTGGAGGGCGAGGTAGAGAAACAGAGGCTGGAAACAGAGTTTGTTGAAATCAGTTAAGAAGGCTTAAACATTAAACATAGAAGGATAAGGAAGTCCAGATTCATCGGTTAATGAAAATAACTAAAATAGCCTACAGAATGCATTGAAAGTATTTGGGAGTCATATGTGTAAAAAGGGACTCATGTCAAGAGTATAGAAAGAACTCTTATAACTCAATAATAAAAGACAAAATAACCTCCCTATAAAATGGACAAATAATTTGTTTTTTTTTTTGACAAATAATTTGAATAGATATTTCTCCAGAAAAGATATACAAATGTCCATACACATATGAAAAGATGATCAACATCATTAATTGATGGGGAAATGCAAATGAAAACATAGTGAGATAACACTTCACATCTGCTAGGATGTTTAAAATTAAATAAATGGAAGATAACAAGTGCAGTGAGGATACGGAAGAATTGGAACTCTCACTCATTGCTAGTAGTAAAATAGTGTATATAGCTACTTTGAGAAAAGAGTTCAGCAATTCCTGATTACCACAATCACCCACCATTTCCTTATGTCCACATGAAAACTTGTAAGAATGTTCACCGCAACATTATTCATAATAGCCAAAAAGTGGGAACAACCCAAATTTCCAACTGACAAATGGATAAACAAAATACAGTATATTTTCAGCAATATTTGGCAATAACAGGAATATAAAGTATTGATATCTAGTACAACATAGATAAACCTTAAACATTACGCTAAATGAAATGACTTTGTCATCTAGGACCACATATCACACAGGGTGGGCATAAAGTTCATAACTATTTAAACTGCACACAAACTTTATAGTCACCTGTATAATTTCATTTATATGCAATGTCCAGAATAGGCAAATCTATAAAGGCAGAAAGTGGTTTCCTTGGGCTACAGGAAATAGTGGGGGAGAGGAATGGTAAGTGACTACTAACAGATCCAAGGTTTGCTTGAGGGTGATGAAAATGTTATAAACCTAGACTGTGGTGATGGTTACACAACTATGAATTTACTATTGAAACACCAGAAGTCCTAGAATGGCATAGACAGTCTTGATTCAAACAAATAATATCAATAACAGCAACCATATATCAAATGTCGTCTGTGGACTAGATGACAATAATTTACATATTCCATCTCATTTAACACCCAAACCACTGTATGTTATATCCATTTTACAGATGAGTTAACTGAGACTCAGAAAGTTTTTATTATATGAATAAGACCACATTAATTGAAAAGCAATTTCTTATTAGAAAACTCATTATTATAATGTAGATATTAGATGCTTTCACTTTTTGCTTTAGCTGAAAATAAGTCCCCAACTTTCAGGAAATGTTTCAGAATTTTTTGGTACACATATATATGCACATATATGTATACATGGGGGATTTTTTGAGACAAAACACAGCAACCTCAAATTCTTGGGCTCAAGCAACTCTCTTGCCTCAGCCTCCCAAGTAGCTGGGACTACAGGCACCCACCACAATGCCTGGCTATTTTTAGAGATGGGTCTCACTCCTGCTCAAGCTGGTCACAAACTCTTGAGCTCAGGCAATCTACCCACCTTGGCCTCCCAGAGTGTTTCTTGATATATTTTATGAGGAAACAAGTGTATACCCATCCTGCCTTGTTAGTCTTTGATGTAGGACCACTTGAATTCCTGGAAACGAGAGGTACGATACCATTTCACCTCTTACTCAATTCACAGCATTTAACATATTCCGGGTCAGCCTCTCCTTTTTAATGAGCATTTCTGAAGGATTCCTCTTCATTGTGCTCCTACAGAGTTTTTTAATGAGTTGAAAACCCTCAAAGAAATAACTGGTCCAACCCAACAATAAACACATAGTTCTGTTAAAGTATTTGAGGCATTTAAATCTCATAAATGAATGGGATAAGGTTAGAAAGCAGAGTTGGAGGGAGGCCTCTTATTTCATTCTTCGTTGTTTATAAGTTCTTTTAAATTATTATTATACTTCCCTGTGATAGAATAAGGAGCGTCTATGTGTAGTACTCAACTAGATGACCAAAAATTAATTTGTAGTTTAGATCTTAGGAATTTAGAAATATGTTTTTCCCCAAATCAAAAAGTTAAAAATAACTGCTAAATATGAAATCACCACTTTCAAACCTATTTAACTAAGGAGGCAGGCGATGGAATGCAAACAATGATAACATAGGAGTTGTGCTTCACTTGTACAATATTTCCATGGGAAAACATCCCAGATTCCTACTCCAAAGGTCTCTCCAGGGGTGTCCAACTTCTTTTTTCTCCACTGCACATTGGAAGAATAAGAGTTGTCTTGGCAATAAACACTATGCTAAGGGAAGCTGATGAGGAAAAGCGATATCCGACACCACAGATAAGCAAAAAAAGTCCTCACAAAATCAGCAGGCTTGGACACACCTAGATACTAAAACTGGTAACACTACTAGTTCTGCCTCCCGTCCCCCTCAACACACACACTCTCACTCCAGCCCCGTGGTGAAGGGCATCCCAGCAGACACCTCGCCTGGGTGCTGAGGAGAAACCTGACTCGGATGTCTGCAGGGAGGGCTGTGCAGGGCATCTGACCCTACAGTGCAGCACGTACACTGGGACTAGCCGCGGGAGTCTCCGGCAATAGACCAAACCAACTCCAGCCACCAGCCAAAGCCCGGATAAGGACGGGATTAAAAATCGAAGGCTACAACGATTTGCAGCCCACATAAAGCTTAAAAAATCAGGAACATCCACAAAGAAAGCTGTATACACATTTTCTTGAAAACAGGGGCTCCACCCCCAAGCGCTATCCAATTTACTAGAATGTTCCCACTCTTTTTTTGTGAACTGCTTCACTTATTCAGGGTAGCAGTCTGATCCCAGCAAACACGAGAGTTTGTGGCTCTCAACAGTGGGCAGACGGGAGAAATGAGAGAAGGAACCATGGGTAAAGGAGACGATGTCCTCCACCAGGTCATTAGCAGCAACACGGCAACCCACGTGTTGAAGGAGAGAAAAGAGAGGGAGGGCAGGTGATTCCCAGCCAGCAACTGATTCCTAATGGTGCAGCCGGGGAGGGTGGTGGGGTAGAGTTCTTCTATTAACTAGGGCTCCACAGTTCTCCAACCACAGTGAAGACCCTACCGGCAGCCACTAGTCCTAGGCCCCTGCCTATGAGCAGCTGTGGCCAATTCCCCACTCCTGCCAACCAGAGCATTGGGCCTAAAGCAAAGCAGCTGCCATCCTGGGACTGGGCTCATTTCTACTTAGGGGTCTGCTGACTTGAGTTCCAGCCCCGTCGTGCCCTGGCTTACTGGTCCACTCCAGCCTTACTGACATCCTGATTCCAACACTGGAGTCCTGGGCCCTATGTCCATCACCACCAGTCTCTGGATTTAGGCTAGAGCCTGATCTCTCCCTAGCTTTTTCTTGGGTCCAGATCCCCGTTCTTATCAGCCCAGTCACAGCCTTATATCAATCCTAACCTTAATACTTTCAGTTGTTTTAAGAAAATAAAATGGAATCCTAGCTGTGAAATCATGACTAAATATATGGATTACATAAAAAGCAAGACTTTATTACCCAGAGCTATTAGCATATTCACGGTTAAGATTCTTAGGGTTCTTTCCTGTCTTAGTACGCCATATGGCTCCTAAATACATGCTCTAAATATCCTCACTGTGCTAAGGAACCTTACTGCAGTAGGAAGAAAGCCTTATTTTTCATTTCTTTACTATATTTTCCTAATTTAAAGCATAAATGAAGAAAAAGCATATAGACAGTCTTGAAATTATATTTTCTATCTTTGACTTCCAAATTAAGACATTTTTTCCTAAATTATTCCAGGAAAAAGAGTCTACCACTAGAGATTAACATTTTCTTTTGGAAGCTTCTAGGAGATGAGGCATGTGAGATCACATTCATTTTTATTCTGTGAAATGCTGTAGAGAGACTATTTTTAACAGGAAGATACTCGATGAGTATGTTACTTCCACTCTGCAGCGTTCTTGCTGTGGAGAATTGCCTTGCAGCAAAGGAGAAAGGACCTGCTTTCTTAACACAGCTGAAATGCTTATTGGCAGCCTTGCCCTGCGTCCAGCATCAACACCCATGTTTCAGTTACAAACTATTTCCACGTGCTTCTTCCTTTCAAGCCTTTTTAAAACAGGCAAACTTTTAAGTCAGCTTGCGGGTGCTTCTTGTGCATTTCTCTAGTGATTTTCATCTTAGAACAAGTTGTCTCTGTTACCATCTATATGTATCACCTGAGAAATTAGCACAGCCTTTGATTAAACACTAGGGTAGAATGATGAGAAGCACAGCTCAAACTGGGGAGATGCATCATTTTACTGAGTACTGAAAACGTAAACACCTGCCTTGACTTTCTTCAATAAACATTCCTGGGTTACCGCTTGACTGTTGGTTGTTTCATTCATTTATGTCTGGGCTTGAAACTTTCCTTTGAGGATAGGGGAAATGGTGGGTACTGCTACGGAATGTTTCAGACACTGTAGGAAAATGACTATCTTCCCATCTGGCAGCTTCCACCCTGTCACCAGTGAGCAGCATTACTCTAACAACACTCCTTCTGGGCTTGCGAGCTCTTAGGGCCTCCCACTGTCCTCCCTTCCTGTGCTCTCCCACCACACCGGGCCCACTCACAGAACTATTTCACACCAGCTGCTTCCTCTTATTTGCTTGATGTTACCCAAGCCCTGTGAGAGAATACCCTATTGTTCCTTAGTAGGAATGAGTTTTTATTATGGGAAGGTTACTGTTGTTGCTTGATTAAAGTATTGTTAAACTGTGAGGCTGTAAAAGGTATTTGGCTTCTGCCTGCCCCTCTGTGTTTAAGGGGAGTGCCCTGAAGGGCCCATGTGGAAGGCTCCCAGCTGCATAGTGTGTCCCTAGTGGCTGCCCGTCAGCACCACTGGTAGGCGTGGGGGTGGAGGTAAGGAAACACCAATGACTGGGTTGACCTTGGACCAATGGATTACAATACCTGCATCAGTATTTCCTATAAGTTTCCCAGATGATTCTGGTATACGGTCAGGACTGAAATCACTAAGTTGAGTCAGGAGTTGGGTGGAACTCAGAATCTCCCTGGTCTTGGATATTAGCTGTGAAGTAGGGAGGCTGATTAACTGCAGGAGGTCTGGAGTCCGATAGTGTGAGTTTAAATTCTGATCCTGACTCTCAATAGACCTGTGACCCAGAACAAGCTACTTAACTTCTCTAAGCCCATTTGCTTCTGTGTAAAATGATGCCTCTCTCCACGGGTTACACACAGTTCCCTTAAGACCTTACCTAGTTCTTCAAGTACTAAGCTGCATCTATGAAATGCCAAGTAAATGGAAGAAAACTGAGAACTTAAGCCAATTACCTAGCAGCTATCTTTCTGTCTATTTGTTTAGATCTGTGTATTTGAGAGAATGTTCCCAATCCTTCATGTCCCACAGAAAACGTGGTTGCTCCAAGATACTGGCATGTCAGGGTGATTAAAAAGCCAAAGTGGGACAGAGCTGAGGACAAACACCAGGAAAGATTCCCGATGCTGAGTTAGGAGAGGCAAAGAGTGGCAGGAAGAGACCAAAACCAGTCAGTGGCCACATCCCAACAGGTCCGTCAACAGAATCCACACCCTGGCCTTGCTATACATTGGATCTTTGTCCCTCTAACCCTCACGTCAAAATTTCATCCCCAATATTGGAAGTGGGGCTCATGGAAGAATCCTTTATGAAACAGCATGATGCTGTCCGCATGGCAATGAGTTCTTGCTCTGTTCATTCCTGAGAACTGTTTGTTGCAAAGAGCCTGGCACCTCTCTCCTTCTCTCAGCACACGGTCTGCACCTCCAGCTCCCCTGCACCTTCCGCCATAAGTGGGAGCTCCATGACGCCCTGTCCAGAAGGAAATGCTGGTGCATGCTCCTCAGGTAGACTACAGAACTGTGAGCCAAAAAAACCTCTTTTCTTTCATAAATTACCCAACCTTAGGTATTCCTTTAGACTCAGTGGTTCTCAACCTTCCTAATACAGTGGCTCTTTAGTATAGTTCCCATGGGTCGAGACCCACAGGTTGAGAACCGCTGCTTTAGAGCAACGCAAATAGACTAAGACAGACCTGTACCAAGAGCCCTGAGGCACTGTCAAAGAGGCAAAGTGCAGAAAATCGAGAGACCCAGACAGCACTGCACATTCTGCAAGTTGTTGTGTCAGGGTCCTCTTAAGGCACTAATAGTGTGGGTATGCTGATACAGTTCTTCACAAAGCCATATTTTGAGGATAGTGTCTGAAAACACAAATAGTTGACCCAATTTCAAAAACATATATAAGCTAAATTCAGAGAAATTAGCTTAAACTTTAGTTCATAAGGTTAACTCTAGGTTAACAACAACGAAAATTCAAATAGAAGCTCTCTAGACAGAACAGTGACAAAAGACCATTCAGACTCTCTTCTATTGTTACCTATAGATATGTCAAAAGATTTCAGCACATGACGCATGCATACACAATGGTTTCAGGGTGGTACATCCAGCCTCATCAGTAGACCAGTTTATAGACTGGAAAACTCAACATTGTTAAGACATCTGTTCTCTCTACGTTGGTCTATAGATCCAATGAAATCCAAATCCAAACACACACTTTTGGGGGGGGGAGTGGAGAGTAGAAATTGCCCAGCTCATTGTAAAACTAACGTAAGAATGCAAAAGATCTAGAATAATCAAATATTCTTTGGGTGGGGGTGTAGAATGCAAAGTTAAAGGACTTGCTCTGTACCCCAAATTTGCATATCCCTTAACAGAAAGCGTGCTATAATAAAGCGTCATCTTACACATCAGAAAGTCATTCAGGAAAAAAAAAGAACCATTCTACTAGTCAGTCACGGCATATACACATCATAACCAAAATTTAAAAACCGTGTTTCTATTGGAACACTATAGACACATGTTCCTTAAACTTAGGGTGACCAGATGTCCCGCTTTTGAACAATTTGTCCCACGTTGTTTTAAAAAAGTCCCAATTTTTGGAAAGAATGTACGAACAGGCGGGAGAACAGAAAGGGAATATATGGTTTTTGGCTGCCATGTGGCTATTTCTCCAGAATATGAGTTTTATATTATTTTTGTTAATTTTATAATGTTAAACTGTAATAATAACAAATAATTGTTGAGAAGTGATTATTGAGAACTGCTTATCAA
>CAUYQV010181225.1:0-23555 GCA_963574575.1 Galagoides demidoff
GCCTGTGGTCCCAGCTACTTGGGAGGTGGAGGCAGGAGACTCGCTTGAGCCCAGGAGTTGGAGGTTGCTATGAGCTGTGATGCCATGGCACTCTACCCAGGGGGATAGCTTGAGGCTCCGTCTCAAAAAAAAAGAAAAAAAAAAGATTTTGATTATTGAATATATTTTTTACTTGCAGGTATAGCCATAAACGTTTTAAGATCCCTAAGCAAATAAAGCAATTAAGTCAATGACAACTAAGGCCATTTCTTTCTTGAATGGATCTTAGACATAAAAGCTTCTAGTTTAAAATAAAATAAACCAAAAGACCTTGGAAGACCTGATGAAAATGACGAGGAACTTAGTAACACTATGAAAGGTCTGTTGCTGTTCAGATGTCTTCCAGAGAATCAATATTTCATATACAGCTGTTCCTATGAAAGAATCTTACATAACCTTTGCAACCAAGCCATGGTCTAAAAGGAGCTAACAGCAATATCTACCCAAAGAAAATGATAGCATTTTTCACCAGAGCCAAGGATAGGAGTAAGGGAATGCATATTTACCCAAGTCAGAATACCCTTTTCCCTCTCTTTGCTACGCCGATTTTTCTATAAATTCTATTATGTCTACATAGTTATGTGCTGCATAACAATGGTCAAGTTTATGATGGACCACATATAAGATGGTGGCCTCATAAGATTATAATTGTATTATTACTATACCTTTTGTATGCTTAGATATATTTATACACACAAATACTATTATGTTATAACTGTCTACAGTAGTCAGTACAGTAATATGCTATACAGGTTTGTAGCCTAGGAGCAATAGGCTATAACATCTAGGTCTGTGTAAGTACACTCTATGATGTTCACACAACCAAAAAAACACCTAAGAACACATTTCTCAGAACATATCCTTATTGTTAAACAAGACAGTATTCTTATAACTTTTTTTTGAGACAGAGTCTCATTTTGTCAACCTTGGTAGAGTGCCATGGTGTCACAGATCACAGCAACCTCCAACTGTTGGTCACAAGCAATCTTATTGCCTCAGCCACTAGAGTAGCTGGGACCATAGACACCCACCACAACGCCTGGCTATTTTTAGAGTCAGGGTCTCAGTCTTGTTGATGCTCATCTCCAACTCCTAAACTCAGGCAATCCACCCACCTTGGCCTAACAGAGTGCTAGGACTGCAGGCATGAACCACCATGCCCAGACTTTATGACTTTTTAAGAGGTTATCTTCTCCCTTCTTCTGGCTTTAGAACAATTCTCACCTTAGCCACTACATTATTCTTCTGACTCATCTCCCTGTTCAGATTTGAAAACATTCCTGAACATACTCCAGAGTACTGCCAGAGTGATCATCAAAAGCATCCCCTTTGGTTGAAGCACCTTGCATTGTGGGAAATCCTTCCTTTCTTGCTCCCCAGCCATCTTGGCAGCTGGTCTTGTGGGGGGCCATCCAGTACCTAAGGCAGGAAGATGGTGGCTGCAAAGAAGATGAAAAAAGTCGCTGGAGTTGATCACCTTGAGGATCCAGCTCATTATGAAAAGTGGAAAATACATGCTGGGGTACAAACAGACTTTGAAGGTGATTAGACAAGGCAAAGCGAAATTGGTTATCCTTGCCAACATCTGCCCAGCTGTGAGGAAATCTGAAACAGAGTATTATGCCATGTTAGCCAAAACTGGTGTTCATCAATACAGTGGCAATAATATTGTATTGGGCACAGCATGCGGAAAACACTAGAGCACGCACACTGGCCATCATTGATCCAGGTGACTCTGATACCATTAGAAGCATGCCACAATGGACTAGTGAAAAGTAAATCATGTATGTTTTTTCTTTAATAAAACTTACTATAGCTTTTTTTTTTTTAAAAAAAAAAGGATCCCCTTTTGACTACATTCATAATGAAATCCAAATCCCATGACATACTTACTATATTATGTCCTACCTATTATGACCTATTCGTGGCCTACATTTCTAGCCTAATTTTATGAACTACTTGTACTTCCTCCAACTCATCATTCTGTTTCCAATGTCCATGCTTTTGCTTATAAAGTCCTTCCTTGTTTTTTGCCTAGTGAATCTTTCTTCTGAGACTCAACCATGTTATCAGCTGCTCTGACTTCTGGCATTTCTAGACTCAATATAATTATTTTTCTAAATCCCTTAGTACCCTGTACATACATCCACTGTAAAGCATACTATACGATTGTAATTATCTACATACATGTCATTCTCACTCACTAGACTAACAACTCCTTGAGGGCAGGGACTGTACCTAATGCATCTCCATATACCCATTACCCAGCATAGTGCTTGCAGCTGAAAAGGCAACAGATAGGAGAGAAGCTGAAGATACAAGAGAATGAATAAGGCAATATTCTTGGTAGTGGCACAATACAAATATGATGAAGTTAAAGCTGTAGAAAAACATATTTCAGTTCAATATTGTAAAGACGTCTTAAAAGAAGAGACAAGCTGACTCAAGGAGTTCTGTATCACCAAGTAAAGTTAGTCAGAAGCTAAAAATTCATTTTTTGGGACATATTATGAAGAGGCCTGACCATCTGGGATAGGAAACTTTTAAGATCCTTCCATTCTTGAGGTTCCAAATTTATAACCTATGTAATAAGACCACCATCACTCTGAGTCTGTATCACAGAGTCATGAGTCAACAGTGGCTCCCACAGTTGTAGACAAGAGCTGAAGACTCATTCTCATCCCTACTTAAGTAATTACATACTTACAGCCTAACTCATTTCCCAATGGCCCTCTTCCCAGTTGACCCTTAAACCTGGAGCAAAAAATATTTCAAATGCAGTCAAGGCCAACAAAAGGATCCCAAGACCCAAATTATCTTCTATAACCTTCTACATCAAACTTTAAATTCCCACTTTAACCTTTGGTGCTCTTTGGTGAATGTTTGCTAAAGTGGCACTTAATGTGGAGAGCTAGTATCAATTCTATGTGGTAGATACAAAGAACACATCTCCTATCCCAACACTCTATGAGATCATCTAATCCAGTCTTTTCCTTCTCCCAGTGAAAATCAAAGAACATCTACAAAATATCCAGATTTTTAACTCTGGTGCCCAGTCTCCCCAAGTACAAAATATGGAGGTTCTAATGAATGATCCTCCATATCCCTTTTTTTTTTTGGCATGTAGCAAAATGTCTTTATTTTCCACTCCCTTTTATTGGTAGTTAGTCATGTACATCACATTGATTAATACATATCCCTGTACTCTGGATATTACAAAGAATCTCTAAGCCTCCTTTCCACCTATAAATTACACACATAGGGCGGTGCCCGTAGCTCAGTGGGTAGGGCACCGGCTACAAACACCGAGATTGGCGGGTTTGAACCCAGCCTGGGCCAGCTAAAAAACAACAATGACAACAGCAACCAAAACAATAGCCAGGTGCTGTAGTGGGCACCTGTAGTCTCAGCTACTTGGGAGGCTGAGGCAAGAGAATCGCTTAAGCCTAAGAGTTTGAGGTTGCTGTGAGCTGTGACACCACAGCACTCTACCGAGGGTAATAGCTTAAGACTCTATCTCAAAAAAAAATATTATACATATAGATAGAATCTGTTCTTCTTGTTTCTCCAAATTGTGAAAAGGGTCAAATAAAATCATATTTATGAAAGGCTTCTAGAAATAATAAAGTGCTATACAAATTTAAGGAATTACTGTTGCAGATTAAGCTGTATGTGAAGAAGGAGGCAAAATTATGCTCTACCATTAATTCGGTAAGTTACCTTAGAAAATTTACTCTACCTCTCCCAGATGCCTCATAGGGTTGTGGTGATGATTAAATGTGAACATGTTAAACAAGCATATAATAAAAGTTTCATTTACCAATTGAGACCTTTATAGAATCAGGAATAAAAGTAGCCTTAAAGTACATGTAATGTAACCCAGCCTCTCATTCCATGCAAGGAGAATTTTCAAATTCTAACCCTCGTGGTCATACAAACCTTTAGGTTATCACTTCTAAGAACCCTTTCATCTTTGGACAGTTTTAAAGTTCATTTCTCTATTACTTAGAACTGTCTTCAAAAGCAATTAAAAACAACTGCCCATGACCCCAAGGATCTGAAAACAGACCACCAAACTCTCCTTTGTGGAGTTCTCCTACAATTTAAACAGCTCTAATATCTATGAAGCTTCTCATAGGACTGATCCTTCTCTCTATCCTGGATGTTCTCTTCTAATTCCCTCTCAAAGAATTTCTGTTAGGTTAAAACAAAATTATCATGTGGAACAGAATTCTTACCTCCTTGGTTTTAAATATATTTCTAGTGAGAATACAACCAGTTAGCTCTATTTTGGAAGGTTTGAAGGTCTTTAACTGGTACAAATTCTAGAAAACAATGAGTCTCCAGGAGTTTAGAAGATGAAGAAAGCCCTTCAAATGGGAAAACAAAAGGTCAGAGGGATGCTGACATCATTAAAACAAATGGTTTATGATGTAATTTTCCTAATGTTAGCTTTTATTGCATTTACCCAAGCCAGGGATGTAGAACATTAAAAATAATTCAGGTTGGTAAGGACATCTAGAAGACATGGTAACATCAATTCTAACTACATTTTGAAAATAACATTCTCTGATGGGCCCTACTCTATGTAGATGACATCTTCTGTACTTTTTCTACCAGAATTGGCGTTATTAACATGTCTTTTTATTTTCTCTCAGAGATTGGGAAAGATCAAAGGTACTAAGTAGAAAACATACAACATAAGGAGAGAAATACCACTTTTATGTATGGGAAAATTATAAAAAGCTAGCTCTCCCAAAATTACTCTATAAATTTAATGCCATTCCAATTTAAATCCCAATAGTATTTGTGGTGAAGTCACATTTCTGAAGTTCACATGAAGAATAAGTACATGAAAGTAATACAAAAATTTTGGAAAACATAAGAATGAGGGCTGTGCCCCACTACATAAGGTTGTTATTAAAAATGAAGTATGTAGGAAAGAATAGCACCCACATTATCGCATTGCAATGCATTAAAATCATAACTGTTTTCAGATAAAGATTAAGATACACTAAATCACTATGGGTCAAAAAGGAAATATAAGTTGTAATCAAACATATTTAGCAAACAATAATAACACTACTTATGAGATCCAGTCAATACCAAATGGGAATCACAAAAGGAGAGAAAAGTGGATAGAATATGTGAATAAATAATGGACAAGAAAATTCCAAATTTGATGAAAAATATTAACCAATATATGCAGAAAAATCAACATATGCCCCAAACTCTAAAACATTTAAAACTAGACATGAAAGTAAAACTGTCAAAGCCAAAAACTTCAGAAAGAGAATCCTGAAAGCAACAAGAGAAAAACTCATCACATTTACTTCATCTTCAATAATACAATCAGCTGACTTCTCTTCATAGATCATGACCAGAAAACAATGGGAAAATACACATATATATTTAAATTGCTAAAGGAAAAAGAATGTCAACTGCAAATCCTGTACCCAGCAAAACTATCCTTCATAAACAAAAGCAAAATTATGGAATTCACATATTAACAAAAATTAAAAGAATTCAATGCTAGTAGACCTGCCCTTGAAGAAATATTAAAGGGAGTTGTTCAGGGGTGGCACTTTTGGCTCAGTGAGCAGAGCACCAGCCCCATATACCGAGGGTGGCAGGTTGAAACCTGGCCCTGGCCAAACTGCAACAAAAAAATAGCTGGGCACTGTGGTTGGGTACCTGCTGTCCCAGCTACTCAAGAGACTGAGGCAAGAGAATCACCTAAGCTCAGGATTTGGAGGTTGCTGTGAGCTGTGATGCCAAGGCACTTTACCAAGGGTGACAAAGTGAGAGTTTGTCTCTTAAAAAAAAAAAAGAAAGAAAGGAAGGAAGTTATTCAGGTATAAAAAGAATGGGCCCTAGATAGTATCCCAAAAGCATTGGAAAATAAGCAGCACCACTAAAAACAATTACGTAATTATAAAGACAGAATAAATTTGTGTTGGAAACACTTTTCTTCACAGATCTTACTTAAAAGACAACTAGATAAAGGAATAATTACAAAGGCTTGTTACTATGCCTATACTGTATACAGATGCAAGTGGTATAACATCATAAAGGAAGAAGAAGAAATGGAAATAGTGAAGGAAATTTTGTATGCTATTGAAATTAAGTTGATATTAATTGGAAATAAAATATATCAAGGTAAAATGTTAATTACAATACCAGAGTAACCACTAAAATTTTCTTTTCAAAAGAAATGAGGAAATTAAAATGGTACACAAGAAAGCAGTTATTTACGAAAAGTCAGTAAAGGACCAAAAGGGAAAAAACATCTATCAGGTTGGGAAACAGATATCAAAATAGTAGACATTACTCCTATCTTATCAAACACAAATGGAAAAAACACTCCAATCAAAAGGCAGTTTTTTAGCTGGGCATGGTGGCCCATGCCTGTAGTCCCAGCTACTCAAGAGACTGAGGCAGAAGAATCTCTTGAGTCCAGGAGCTATGATGAGGCCACTGTACTCCAATCTGGATGACAGAGCAAGATCCTGTCTCAATAAAAAGACAGAACTTGGCAGAATATATTTGAACAAAATTAAACACATTATAGTTTAGATTCAAAGACACAAAAAGGTTGAAAGTAAAAGAGCAGAAAAAGATGTACCAGGCCAAGAGTAATCAAGGGAGAGCTAGAGTAGCTATAATAACATGACAAAAATGATAGAAATGCAACTAGAGATCAATAAGGATATTTTAGTATAATCAAAGGATCAATCTAGCAGGAAAATACAAGAATTAGAAATATATAGGCATCTAACAATAGAGGACCAAAAACAAAGAAAAAATAAGAAGTTTAGCAATAATAGTTGGATACATCAATACACTTTCAAAAATAGATAAAACTAGGCAGAAAAATATGGGGATAGAAGATTTAAGCAACACTATAAAAATACTTCTCCAATACATCCACAAAAAAAAATCCATCCAACAACCACTATATAATAATTATTCTCAAATGCATGTGGAACACTCTTCAGGATAGACCATATGCTAAGTAATAAGTCTCAATTATCTTAAATAATTGAAATCATACGAAGTATATTCCTTACAACAATGAAAATACAAATTGGTAACAAATGAAATTTGAGACATTCATAAATAGGTATAAACTAAACAACAAATTTCTCAATAACCAATGGGTAGAAGAAAAAGTTACAAAAATGATGAGAAAATACATTGAGATGAATACAAATGTAAACAGAAGACACAAAAATTATGGAATGCAGCAAAGACACTGCATATAGGGAAAAGTATAGCTATGATCACCCATACAAGAGTCATGTAATCTACAAAATAAAATATGAAGTTCTCCAATAAATAAGCTAACCTTCCACTTAAGTTAGAAAAAGACAATCAAACTATATACAAACCAATTAGGATGAAGGGAATATGTATAATAAAAGACTAGAATAAAAATAAAGAATAGAAGGCCAGGCACAGTGGCTCATATCTGTAATCCTAGCACTGTGGAAGGCTGAGGCAGGTGGATTGCCTCAGGAGTTTGAAACCAGTCTGAGCAAGAGCAAGACCTTGTCTCTAAAACATAGCCAGGCATGTGGTGGGCACCTGTAGCCCTAGCTACTCGGCTGGCTGAGGCAGGATTGCTTGAACCCAGGAGTTTAAAGTTGCTGTAAGACATGATGCCATTGCATTCTACCCAAGGCAACAGAAAAAAAATATTTTTTAGAAATCAAAAGTGAGGTTAAGCATAAAAATACAGTTAAGTATATAGTATTATATTTGACAAAAATCAACTGAATTCACTGCAACAAAAGCATAATACTAAAAGCATGTGAAATAACAATACTTGGAAATGCTGAGTCAATAGTGCATTAGGTTTTTAACACTAAAATTTAGTCCCTCACGCATTTTCCACACATGAAGCAATGGACTTCTACAAGGTCAAGTTATTTAGGAGAAATCTTTGGTAACTGATGAAAATAAATCATCAATATATGTTTACTGATAACAAAAAAGCAAGCTTGTGCACCTAACAAAAAGGGATATTAAGAAACTATACATCGACAGACTTATTACACAATATTAAATACTTATGCCAAACTATAAAATTAGCACCTGTGGCTATGCAAATTCAAAAAATAAATTAAGTGCCCCTGAAAATTCTCTAACATATTTTTGGCTCACTAGCACAGTGACCAGGTTATTTTATTAATTCTGCCTCTATCAGAACCAAATTGGTGATGTAAGCCATACAGCATCATGTCAGGAGTGATACATTATAGATTAATGCAGTACTAAAGATTTTCCACCAAAATTCAGTGTTCACAAAGTGGCAACACTAGCTATACTTCTGGACAATACAAGTGGAACAACAACAAAAAAGCCATAATTGCAGGGGATAAACACTTATGATTACAGTACTCTCCCCTTAGTTGTAGTTTTGCTTTAAGAGTTTTACTCAGGGCCAAAGGCGATCTGACAACATTAAATGGAAAATCCAGAAATAAACAATTTGTTGTTTTAAATTGTATGTCTTTTAAATAGTGTGGGCTACACCTGGTACCGTGGCTCACACACCTGTAATCCTAGCACTTTGGAGGTCAAGGATGGAGAATCATCTGAGGACAGGAGTTTTGACAACAACCTTGGCAATAGCAAGAACCCCATTTCATCAAAAACTTTAGAAAATTAGTCTAGGGTGATGGTATGCACCTGTAGTCCTAGTTACTAGAGATGAGAGGATCATTCGAGCCCAGGTTACAATGAGTTACTACAATGCTACAGCACTCCAACCTGAGCAACAGTTAAGACCTTGTCTCACAAAAATAATCTTCAGCTATCCAATTCGGTCCTGTCAAGGACAAAAGCCATCCCTTTGACTAGTGTAGCCTCGATGCATATTGCCCACCTGTTAATCACTTGGAAGCTCTATGGATTATCGAATTGATGGTTGTGGTATTACAGTGCTTGTTTTCAAGTAACCCCTACTTTAAAGTCCCAAAGTGCAATGGCAGTGACACTGGCAATTCAGACATGCCAGAGAAGCTATAAAATGTTTTCATTAAGTAAAAAAGTAAAAGTTCTCAATTAATTAAGGAAAGAAAATAATTGTATGCTGTAGTTGCTAAATGTACAAGAATCAATCTTTTTTCTTAAAGAATCAATCTTCTATTCATCAAACTGTGAAGAAAAAAATTCTTGATTTTGCTGTCATAACCCAAGTTTTACCATACATATGTATGTATGTGTAGATAGCAACACATATAAAAGATTCACTACTATCTGTAGTTTAAAAAGGATCCATTGTGGGTTTTGAAATATCTCCCATGGATAAATGGGAACACTGCACAAAAAATTAGCCACTGTAATACATACTATTGCATTGCCCAATTTTAAAATGCCACTAACCTTGATGTGAAAATATTATGAACAAATACATTTTGCCTAATTATTTTTGTTCTATAGGAATAATATTAGATTATATATGTTAACAGTATCTTCTTAGGACCAAATTTCTGGTGAACCTAATATTACCAAATGATGTCTTTTAGCTAAAATACAGTACTACAAGGTTTCCAAAATAATGGTTATTAGTTCTTTTAGTCCAGTAGGCTAACCAAATCTAAACAGATTCTAAATTCTCCTTGGAATTTCAAAATTCAAGGGTGAAAAATCCACTTTTGTTGTGTTGATGATGTACAATAAATATATCAAGCCTACTACTTTGCACATTACATAAAAACTAAGCTGTAAGCAAGACAATCATACTAGCAAAACTATATACTTAAACTGTCTACTATAGTGGAAAATTGCAATGCCCAAGAATCCTATACTATTACTGCTGGCTTACTAGCAGCAGAGCATCAAATTAGATTGCTTCTGGAGGAATAACCTTTGAAGGTAAATATGTAACAAATATTCACTACTAGTGAATCTCCCTTATCATTACTTATTGCCCATAGGAAGTGACTAAATTTAGAGGTACACAATAGATGGGGAAAGACACTTTGGTTACCAGTAAATAGCACTCCTAATACTTCAAACAATGGAAACAACAATTTATTGGGCCTCAAAATCCTATCAGAGTATTCCTTAAAATTTTAAATATATGCCTAATAACTGATGCTTAACAATCACGGTATTCTAATAATGATTAATGGAAGAATCAGATGGCAATGCTACAAGAAAAATAAGGGATTAATCTCTGATATGCGCAATTCTTTTGTTAAGGATACAACCAAGTGGACAGATGTCATACATACTTCACAACATATTGGTTCCTTTTATCCATAAGACAATACCAAAGCTAAAATAATTCACTCCAAAAATACAGAGCTGACCACCACTTCTACAATGCTTTACTTTTAGAGGGCATAAAAAGATAAATATGATTCAACCTGACAAAGCTGATTGAAAAAGAATGTTACGGGTGGCGCCTGTGGCTCAGTGAGTAGGGCGGCGGCCCCATATACCGAGGGTGGTGGATTCAAACCCAGCCCCAGGCAACTGCAACAAAAAATAGCCAGGCATTGTGGCGAGCACCTATAATCCCAGCTACTAGGGAGGCTGAGGCAAGAGAATCACCTAAGCCCAAGAGCTGGAGGTTGCTGTGAGCTATGACGCCATAGCTCTCTACCAAGGGTGACAAAGTGAGACTCTGTCTCTAAAAAAAGAAAAAGAAAAAGAATGTTACATATGTACAATATACAGTGACACAACAGAAAACCAAAGAGAATTACAGCACCAATGTACAATTAAAAATACAATATAAAACTTTACACGTATTTATCAACTTCAGTATATTCCTGGATATATAGCACTGAACTATTAAACTAATTTTCTAAATTCACATGAACTTACAACCGTCTAAATTAGCAAAATTCAGTGGTACATTGAACAAACTGGGCACTATGGAGTTTCTCAATAGGCACCAATTATACAGAATTTGGTAGCAAAACCAGAAAGGCCTGGTGGTGCCTGTGGCTCAAAGGAGTAGGGAGCCGGCCCCGTATGTCGGAGGTGGCAGGTTCAAACCCAGCTCCAGCCAAAACTGCAAAAAAAAAAAAAACCTAGAAAGACCCAATCTTTAAAAACTACACACTATTGTCCCACTTAATGAAGCATAACAAATAGCCATGAGGAAATGAAAGCCAAGAGACTCAGAAACTTATAATTAAATTCACCTATAGTGCATATATATGGGTCACTACAGAATTTTGACAGACTGTGTTATGTCCCATTATTTAACTTCCAGGAAACAATTGGCAGCATCCTTTCTGATTCACCCATGCAAATTTCAACTTACTCAGCTTATCAGTCTTGCTGGGAGGACTCTCATTTTTTTTTTTTACCATCTGCACAGATTTTGTTTCCTGATTTTCATGTATCTCAAAACTTTTGTAATGATCCACATACCAAATTGACCTGTCAATGGTCCTTATAAAATCTACTATTTTCATTCGTAGAACAATTAAGATTCCTATCGTGACCAAATTTTGATTCTAAACTTCAAACTACCTAACCAGCTTAATGATGCTGTATGGATAAATTTAGTTCAAAATTCCCAACTGATTTGTCACCAAGTTCCTGAAAAAGCATCAAGTTTAAAATAAGCTAGAATAGTATGTTATTAGTACAGGGGATGTGGAGAGGCTGTAAAATTACTTGCAAATGATGATGGCAATAAACCAAATATGGTTATGAAACATGCAGGCTAAAAGACCAAAAGCACATACACCTCTACATTTAAGTTAAAAATAACTGGTTGCTCCATCAATTGTCTTTATTACTGAATAGTTTTCTAACAACTGCCATCAGAGCTATACTAAGACAAACTTTCTCGATAAATTATTTATAAAGGGGAGCACTATGAGGACAAAGTACTACCAAAGATTCATCGCCATGGGTACTCTGCAAAATACATCAAATTGGCATTGAGACGTGAAGAATTTGAGTGAGATCTTACTTAATACTACTAAAACTAGGCAAATGATATGCCCACCTCCTGAAAGAAAAGTGTACAGGTACCTAAACGTATGGAAATACATTTCATTCAATAGTTTCCTTTATGAGATTTTAATACATAGTATTGGATGAACTGAGGATTTCTAATGAAATACAACTGGAAAACAAGTAGCCAGACATTTGCAGGTAGTGTCCTATTTAAAGGGGCAATAGAGACTGGACAATTAAGGAACTCTAAGTATCAATGTTATTTGTTAGATTCTAAGTGACATTGACATATAAAAGGCAGGTGGCTAAAGTTAAAGCCATGACTTCAGTAACATGACAATGTGATCACAAAAATGTAGTGAAATCACCCAGGTTTGAGGTGTATCTATCATGAATTTATCCACAAGACTAAATATACTACAGAAAATGTCAGATTAAATGTCAGATTGCAAAAGGCTACATTTGGGACTATGTATTTCCACATTAGTGGCTCTCCATTTCAAAAACAAGTGCCAGGCCTTTAGTTTTACTGGACAAATTCAGTGTATCAAATTCCTGTTTGGACAGGCTAGCACACATTAAACCTAAAAACAGAAGAGTATGACTGGCTTACCACTGCCATGTATATGAACATGAATATGTATTTCCTAGAGTTAAAGCTTATAAGATCCTTAAAAATCAGCAATATCTTACTGTTATAGTTTTACTAGGCCTAAACATACAGTTCTGTTGTACCTGGTTTTCCAAAAGTCATGCACATATGAAAGATGTTTCTTACTTTGCCCATATAAAAACCAAAATTGGAAATTCATTACAGTTGTTTACACACTAAAATACTCCATATGTCTAGTTTAACTGAGAAGTGGGCATTAATTCAACTTCAAAAACAAAGCTGGATAACTGAGCAACACCACTTTGATTCTATCCTATTTCAGGAGGATATTTCTCCAGAAGTTGCTGGCAACACAGCTGCAACCTATACCTCTATGCTTAAGGGCAGATGTACTGTGACTAGTAAAGGATTACAGTATCAACAAACCTTCAAGAAGCCAAAATACTCCCAATGCATTTACGAAAAACTACCAAGAGAACTTAGCTGTATTACCAATGTTGGGATTTGGTCTGTTTAATCTTACCTTTATCAAATTGTCTGACTTAGGCAAAATATTTGAAAATACTAAGGGGCTACTAAAATCATTAGGTCACTTAACCCTCTAGTTGTTAACTGGGAATATATAACCTAGCCAATCAGGTAATAGTTCAGAATCATAGCAGAGGAACCCCGGTTGGCTAAGAGGCAAAAATTGCTAACAACTTCTTGCCCACTTGCAGGAAAATTATCCTTAAGAGCTGTCATCCTGCCAATGGGATTCTATTGCAAACATGTAGTTCCCAAAGAACAGGAGCACTACAGTGCCAGACAAAATTGAACTAGAACCTTCTCATGTGTCAAATGCTTTAAAGATATGCACTAATACCATTAAGAACTTCACTGCCTTTTTAGGATTTAGGACTGTTACATGTTTGTTGGTTGTGATGATAAACTCCCAGGTGAAGTTATATTACCCAGTTCAATTAAGGTGACACTTTACTAGTGCCATAATTAGGTAATTCTGATTTCTTGGTATCTTGTGATATAGGAGACACTTCAGAACATGGTGACTGGTCCTAGAAAGCCCTTTTCTATGGATAGCCCAAGACAGACTACATGGACTCTTACATGTTTCTAAATTATATGCTTTAGTACAAGATAGGAAAGGATCAATGAAGGTGAACTAACCTTAACTTCCAATGATGGAAAATCTTCTGTGCTGCAACATGGGGTCCTTCCCATTAGTGAAGCAGTCAAACAAGGAACTGTATCCATGAATCCCACCCATACTCCAAGGACACAGAAAAAAAGTATTTATTCCCTACCTACCCACCCACCCTACACCCCACAGAAAGCATGCCCAGTTTATAGTTCTCCCACAAAAACCCCCCAATGTTTTTCACTTAAAAACACCATTTTGTGTATCGGGGTCTAAACTGAAAGATTCAGAAGGCAGTTTTTTTTTTTTTTTTTTGAGACAGAGCCTCAAGCTGTCCCCCTGGGCAGAGTGCCGTGGCATCACAGTTCACAGCAACCTCCAACTCCTAGGCTTAAACGAGTCTCCTGCCTCAGCCTCTCAAGTAGCTGGGACCACAGGGGCCGGCCACAATGCCTGGCTATTTTTTTTTTTTGGTTGCAGCCGTCATTGTTGTTTTGGCGGGCCTGTGCTGGATTCAAACCCGCCACCTTAGGTATACATGGCTGGTGCCTTAGCCACTTGAGCCACAGGTGCCGAGCCCAGAAGGCAGTTTTATTCTCACCTGTGCCAGTGTCTTCTTTTTCTTTTTCTTTTTTTTGTTGCAGTTTTTGGCCAGGGCTGGGTTTGAACCCACCACCTCCAGCATAGGGGGCCGGCGCCCTACTCCTTTGAGCCACAGGCGCTGCCCCAGTGTCTTCTTTTTTAAGTTTGAAATAAACCTAATTGTTTTTTTCTTAACAACCTTTAACATGTGGTTGAAGTTGGGATTTAAACCAATGGTTCAAAGGAAGCACAGTAAGCATCTCCTACAGCCAAATGCCAGATAACTCAAATAGAGTAATGAATACAAGATTTACTGGCTACTCCAGCTGGCAGAGATCAAAGATAACCTTTTTGTGGACATCAGAAAGCTCTTTTGGCTATGTGTACCACAGGCAAAAGGCTGTACTACCATCAGGCTCATTCCGTCTCCCAATAAGGAAGGGTATACTTTATTCTCTTCATTACAAATCTTTTGCAGACATTCATAAGGGTGACACACTATCCTTCTGCCTCAAACTATTTTACTCCATCCTTTTCCACATAATGTGGTCCTAATGTAAGGTGTGGAATTTCCTAAAGCTTTTCTTTTGGAGTAAGTTCTGCCCAACACCTCCTAACTCCAAGTATATGCCATAGCATTGCACTTAGTTAAAAGGCAATTATGTAGCAAGACTCCAAGATGAATATGCAGAGTTCAACACAGGAGAGCATCTCTCTGAGCAGCCTTCTGGTTCTCTGTAGTTAAAGCTAATTAAAGCACAGCTAAGCCAAATACACCTTTTATAGTTCCTATCCCAAGGGATATTTGAAATTTCACCAATATATAGGTGACCAAGGGACTTGCCTACATGGAGTCCTATTCCCTGGGGAATAAATGTCAGGTTTTCGTCCTTATTTGTGGAGGCATTCTTGTCATCTTGGAAAAATAATGGTTTCCTGTATCAGGTGAGTATTAACTCCAAGATCAACAAAACTTTTCAGTAAGTTACCTTTTCTTAATAGTATCCTCAAATGTAGAACATGAAAAATAAGAAGTGCTTAATGTCAAGCTGCTAAAGCAGATGGCTTCTAATGTTTGTAGTTCTATGTGTTGCTTAAAGGTCCTGACCTTACCAAGCAGTAAGATTCTTCAGGACATATAAAATCCACAGGAAATCTTCAAGATCTTCACCTACCCCAAATGCCCATTATAGCCTATCTCCCATAAACCTCAAAACCTCCCACAAACCTCAAAACACAATAGTAAGTACTCAGGAAATACTGATAGGGCACAGGCTGGCCCATCAACCCTAGTAAGGCCTTAGCAACCAGGAAAGGGGTAGAAAAGGCTGGATATAATAATGGAGCCATCACAAGATGGAATTTCTGTATAAAGATGATCATCTATAAATCCATGAACTCCATCTTCACCATACCGAGCAGGTTGGAAGTGAAACAATGAAGGTGAAAAGGAGTAATACTTTCCAAAGTCATTACTAGTAATGAACAGCTGCTAGATAGGGTTGGAAAATAGAACTGCAGTCATTCCTGACTTTGAAGGCATGTGATGGACTAGAAAAACCCGTGTCTCATGATTCTTATAGGATATGCACCCTTCCCTCCACGTTGCCCTAAATACTTCTTCTGCTACTCCCCATCACTCTAATACCATAGGAAACCATACCTTCCATTCAAGGCTGGTGGCCTAAATGAAGTCGTCCCTCACCCAGTGTTTCAACTCACAGAAATAATCACTGACCCTTGAAATACATGGAACCAGCACTGCCTTGGAGGGCTATACCTAGTCAATGAAATAGGAGGCAGGGTAGGGTTGATGTAAAGACGGCTGCTGGGATCATACTTCTTGGACTAATGTTCAATTTCTTCAAAGCCCTACACAGTTTTTCCTTCCTTGAAATAGATTCCAGATGTAACCTCTACCTTTTCCCCTTGTTTGCTTTTATTCCAAATTCTCAGGGCTCCACCCCTAACTACTTCCCCTACCCACAATCTTTCAAACAAAATTCTTAATAATGGCAATACCTACATGACCAGAGATGTTGACTAGCTATACACTATCCCATTCCTAATCCCTAGATCCCTTTTGTTATTTTAATAGATGAGAAGTCAAGCTTCTAAAACCCTTAAGCTCCAAAAGCAAAAGTACTTGAAAGGCTCATGGCATTTGGTTGAGCTATTCAATCAGCCTCAAAAAGCCTAGAGGAGCAATCCCATACCCAACCCCACATCTCAGTGTTCATACCTAAAAATTGATGAGGCCTAATCGGGTGATTATTCATGAGCTCTAACACTCTATTGAATATGGACTTGTATGTCCTTTCTCAAACCATATACCCTTTACCCTGTGGCTCTGGAGGGTTACTACCAAACCCAGAACAGCTCTGGTGGTAGTAGTGGCCCCAAAGGACTTGGATGCAGCAGGTCTTCCAAAGTAGCAGCCAGTTTCCTACCATGGGAAAGTCTAATGAAGTTCTTATCCTACCATTCTGACCCTAAATCTGAAGGCATCTACCAGATTCTTCCTCAAGCTTTCTTGAACATTAGGCTTCTAATGATAGGGTAAAAGTAAACAAATTTAATCCCTGATATTTGGCATTGCTCAGGAGCCAGGGTGAAACAAAGTGACTTCCTGGAAAGACTAACTTAATTCCATTGGCACTGTGGAAATGAGAGCTCACTGGTGACATACTACAAGGCTAAAGATAAATGGGAGGGCCTCAAAGGGCTACAGGAATGTATGTGTATCAAGAAAGTCAAAAGATGACACTGTTGGTGTTAAGTGGAGCAATTCAGAGGTTAGGCTTTGACACCATAAGATATGCTTTCAAAAGAGAGTTTGGCCATTCTTGCCAAGTTCATAACTTCTATTGGTGTGATGCTCTGTCATAAAAATGTAATAAAAACCAATAGTAACATTAGAGTTGCTGAGACAATTATGTTAAACTGTAGGTTTGGATATCTCTGAAATGAGTCAACCTTGCAAAGAAATGGCTTATTTTTTTTCTTTTTTTAAAGTTAAATCATAGCTGTGTACATTAATGCAATCATGGGGTACAATGTGCTGGTTTTATATACCATTTAAAATATTTTATCAAACTGGTTAACATAACCTTCACTGCATTTTCTTAGTTATTGTGTTCAGACATTTATATACACTTAGTGAATTTAACATGTGCCCTTGTAAAACACACTGTACGTGTGGTCCCACCAATCCTCCCCCCTCTCTTCCCCTCCCTCTCCTCTTTCCCCTTATTCTTGGGCTATAGTTGGGTTATAGCTATAAATTGGTTTCACAGTAGGGCTGAGTACATTATTATTTTTTTCTTTTAAAGAGACAGTGTCTTGCTATGTTGTCAAGGTTGGAGTGATCTCTGAATCACTCTCTTACTAGGTCAGTATATAAGTGTATACTTCTGCTAGGTAAATACTGGGAAATGTTCATACGTGTGAAGGTTATCTATACTTCTCTTCCTTTAATATATCTGAGTTAATTATATCATAAATAATTCAAAGTTTTCCTTGGACTATAAAATGACATAAATTGAGCCTTCAAATTCAAACTAGAACTTAAAAAGCATTCTGATCTTATTAAAATTATTTTCTCTCCAATTTGTAATTATCTGTACAATGTGCATGATATTAATTTCAATAATAATTAACTCATCAGAGGATACAGGGAACAGAATATCTGCAAAGCCCAGAGTAGGTAATAAGAAGTAGGAACACAGACATAAGATGTTCAGTTTTGAAACAGCAAAGCTATTTCAGAAAGTTGCACAAAGCATTAGTTTAGAATTTATACTATATTTAAATGCATAAAAATTTCCCCAATTACAGAGAGATAGCCTATCTCCAGCAATAATCCAAACTACAAATGGGATGACTCCTCACCCGACACAAGTCTGCAGTCTTCAGTAAATGAGCTGGGAAGCTGAACCAAGACTGAAGACCTGAAGATACAAGTGAATGAACCTGAAAATAAACCTCTGGGGCAAAACATTTGACCTGCTATCAGGCTGGATCCCAGGAATCTCTCTGTTGTGGTAGTCAAATACAGGAAGAAACAGACAATTCTGTACTTGGGAAGCCAATGAAATACTTTCAAACAAGTCTCATGTTAAAGAATTTCTTCCATGGAGTATGGTTAAATTGTAAGAACATATTTATAATAAGATTGTTAGGACAGACTCATCATTGGAGAAAATACCAGAAAGGTCAAGGGTATCTGGGAAAGTTCAAGGATGACACTGTAGAATGGAGGAATTAAGAGGTCAGACTCTTAAAATGTAAGACATGCATAGGAGGGGAGTTTCCATCTGTTCCACTTTGACAAGGGCCAGTTCACGGCTCCTTAGGAAACCTGGCTGTCCCTCCCTCCCAAAAGACCACCAGCACTAATGCTGAACTTAATGCCAACACCCAATCAGCACAGTATACTGCAGCCCACAACTCCCAGGCACCAGTGATCTTCCTGTGTCTCAAGTGGCTGAGACTACAGATGCACGGTACCTTGTCAGTAGAAATGGACTTTTTAAAGGTCATTTCTGAATGGGTTCATTGTTCTACCAGGTTAGAAAAACGGATGTAGAGAATGTTGACATCCAGATGTCTTACTAGAGACGCACTGTAGTCAATCCTAATATACCTATGCTATTAACTTTTCTGACTATATCTCCTTTGCTGATATTCCTAAGAGCACAAGCACCAATGGATATTGAAAAGGACCTCATTTTTACTTCCAACTGAAGCTTCCTTGATAAAGATAACATCTTCACTCTGTGACCATTGGAAGCAATGTTACTGAGTGTAACTAAACTTAATTAGCCCATCCATCTGAAAAAATAAGAAATAATATTAGAATTTACTTCCTAAGCATAAAAACTGAGTTAAGGTTGGGGTGGTGGCTCACACCTGTAATCTAGCACTCTGGAAGGCTTAGGCATGAGGGTTTCTGGAGGCCATGAGTTCAAAACAACCTGAGCAAGAGCAAGACCCCTTATCTACTAAAATAGAAAAAATTAGCCAGGTATAGTGGCATGTGCTTGTAAAGCCTGCTACTTGGGGCTGAAGTAGGAGGATCACTTAGGCCTAAAAGTTTGAAGTTCCAATGAGTTATGTATGATGAAGCCACTGCACTGTAGCCAGGGTAACAGAGTGAGACTGTTTCAAAAACCCCCACAAAAAAAACAAAAATACCAAGTTAATGTACACATAGAATTGTGTGTAACACATAATATGAGCTCAATCAATATTAACAATTGTTATCAAAAGACTATTATAAAAAATATTCTATAAAGTAGTGGTTCTCAACTTGTGGGTCACAACCCATAGGAACTGTATTAAAGGGTTGCAGCATCTAAGAAGGTTGAGAACCACTGCCATAAAGGGACTGCTGTCAGAAATAGAACAAAGAGGTAAGAGATGATTAAGAGGTATTTACATAATACAGTTGTAGGGTGGAGTCTGTGGCTTAAAGGAGTAGGGCACCGGCCCCATATACCAGAGGTGGTGGGTTCAAACCCAGCCCCAGCTAAAAACTGCAGAAAAATTTTTTAAAAAATGCAGTTGTATTTGGAAGAAAAGTGCTGGAAAGCAGATTAAAAGGGTAGAATAATCTCATAGCCATTAGAAATCATATAGTGAAAGAGAAATGAACAGACCGTATCTTTCAGCATAGGGCTAAAACCAGAGGGCAAAGAATGGTGGCTGACAGGAGGGCCCAGGAGGCTGATATGTGTTAGAGGGGAGAATGAACTAAGCATGAAAACAAATATGGACACACCATCAACATCTGCTTTTTAAACATAGGTCTGATTACACTTGACTCTGTTCACATTTGCTAATCAAGACATGTGAAACAGGAAAACAAAACAAAAAAATACAGGTCTCACAAGTTATAAGTTTAGTTTATAATAAAAGAAATTGTCAGGCCAGGGGTGGTGGCTCACCTTTATAACCCCAAACACTTTGGGAGGCTGAGGCAAGATGATTGCTTGAGGCCAGAAGTATAAGACCACCATGGGCAAAAGCAAGATCCCCAAGTCTACAAAAAATTTAAAAAATTAGTCAGGCATGATGGCACAAACCTGTAGTCCCCGCTAATCAGAAGGATAAGGCAGAAGGATTGCTTGAGCCGAAGAGTTCGAGGCTATAGTGAGCTATGATGACGCCGCTGCACTCTAGCTCAGAAAACAGAGCAAGACCCTGTACCCCCACCAGCCCCTGCCAAAAAAAGAAAAAACTGTCAGAGAAACACATACATTTATATATAAAAGTATATAAAAATATTTCCATAATTATGTTAATTGTATTATGTTCAAACTTTATGAAAACGAAAAACAATCCAAATGTTTAAATTAAAAGATAAAAGGGACTGTCCTAAAAAAATCATGGTTCAAATGAAGACTTCTATGGATTCACATCTAAAGACAGTAAAATGTTCTTGTTAAAAGCCACCTAAAAACATTACGAATACACACACACTGGAAAGAAATATAATCCAAGTGGCTATGCATGTTTTTATTAACTGTGCAATGCCTTTTGTCAATTTTTAAAAATGAATATTTATGGCTTTTTATAATTTTTAATACATAGTACAGGAGGAAAAGAAAATGATTGTAATCCTAAATGATAGATATATATTTGAAATTATTTTTCTCTACAGAAATTGACTAAGAGTCCTCAGAGAATATGGAGGAAATAGGAATAAATAAAGGAAGGAAAGCAATACATGTTCAGGTAGTGAACAACAATTTTACACAACACCCCAATCTCCATTAAAAATAGTTAAAAAGAAAATATTTTTAAAATCACAAACTATTTTAGTGTGATTGCTTAATTTTAATCAAGGAGGAAAAGAAAACACAGTAATGCCAAAGGTATCATGTCTAGAATTAAAAAAGTGTTAATTTTTAGATAGACTATCCTAACACTGACATGGCTGCTTCATAATCCCAGTGGATCAAAGTTGTATCTTCATACTTGAATGTCAGTATCAAGATTTTTATTGTAAGAAATTTAACAATTCTTTATTATAAGTAGTCCCTGAGTTACAAACATCCAACTTATGTACAACATGCACTTAATGAATGGAGGCTATTACAGTAAGTCTCTGAGTTACAAACATCCAACTGACATATGACTTGTACTTACAGAGACTATTACAGTAAGAGGTAAAAGTACTTGTTCCAACTTACATACAAATTCGACTTAAGAACAAACCTACAGAACTTATTTGTTGCCTGGGGACTATCTATATATAGTTTACTATGACCAAATTAAATTGTTACCTTAATAAAATGTTGAAACAATTAGAAAAAGCATTACATAAATGTCTCAGAGCAAGCAGCACTATGCATCAAAGAGCAAAAAAACAAAATGTGGCACATAAATAAAATATGCATATAAACAAATACATACTAACATATATGGCATATAAACAAAACATGACATACAATATTGACATATACAATATTATTCAGCCTTAAAAAGAATAAAGTTCTGGCTCGGTGCCTGTGGCTCAATCGGCTAAGGCGCCAGCCACATATACCTAAGGTGGCAGGTTCATATCCCCAGACTGAGCCCGCCAAACAACAATGATGGCTGCAGCCAAAAAATAGCCGGGCGTTGTGGCGGGCGCCTGTGGTCCCA
The DNA here is from genome assembly GCA_963574575.1 of Galagoides demidoff. Classification (NCBI taxonomy): domain Eukaryota; kingdom Metazoa; phylum Chordata; class Mammalia; order Primates; family Galagidae; genus Galagoides; species Galagoides demidoff. Next base: position 21,957 of record CAUYQV010181225.1, read on the forward strand.
GCTACTTGGGAGGCGGAGGCAGGAGACTCGCTTGAGCCCAGGAGTTGGAGGTTGTTATGAGCTGTGATGCCCTGGCACTCTACCCAGGGGGATAGCTTGAGGCTCCGTCTCAAAAAAAAAAAAAAAAAAAAAGAAGAAGAAGAATAAATTTCTGACAAATGACAGAAACATGGATGAACTTTATAGACATTGTGCTAAAGTGAAATAAGCCCAGACACAAGGTTAAAATATTGTATGATTCCAACTTAAACAAAATACTTGGAATAGGCAAATTAATACAAACTGAAAATAGATTACAGATTACAAAGGGCTAGAAAGAATAAAATAAATGTACTATACAAATGTAAGATGTTAACAAGGGAAACTAGGTGTGGAACATATTAGAACACTCTGTACTATCTTTGTAACTTACTACAAATCGATAACTGTTCAGAAACAAAATGCTTATTTATTTTTTTAAGAGACAGAGTCTCACTTTGTCACCCTCAGTAGAGTGTTGTGACATCACAGCTCACAGCAACCTCCAGCCCTTGGGCTTAGGCGATTCTCTTGCCTCAGGTGCCTGCCACAACACCCAGTTATTTTTTTGTTGCAGTTTGACAGAAGGACAGGTTCAAACCCGCCACCCTCGATATATGGGGCTCCACCCTCGAGATGTGGGGCCGGCGCCCTACTCATGAGCCACAAGCACTGCCCAAAATGTTTATTTTTAAAGAAAAAAACCAGAATGACGTTTACCCCCCACAAAATCTTACCCTATGAATAGGTTAACATACATTTTGATCTATGTGCTAAAGATTAGACTTATTACAAATTAAATAAGGAAAACTGAATCAAGTTTACTATATCCTTGTGAGACCTCTAGTGTGCAAGGAAAATTTTAGAAAACCTATTTTGTGATACCATGCTAAAATTCAGGTTAAACAGCCCAGACTCTTCAACATTTTGAACAAAATTAGTTAATCAACTAAAAATAGTTAAATAAGACCAGTGAAGTATAAACTAAAACATTTTGGGGAGGTCGATTGAGAGGAACTTTAATAAAACTGTTGGCTCAGTGCTTGCAGCTCAAGCGGCTAAGGTGCCAGCCACATACGCCAGAGCTGGTGGGTTCAAATCCAGTCTGGGCCTACCAAACAACAATGACAACTACAACCAAAAAATAGCCGGGCGTTGTGGTGGGCGCCTGTAGTCCCAGCTACCCGGGAGGCTGAGGCAAAAGAATTGCTTAAGCCCAGGAGTTGGAGGTTGCTGCAAGCTGTGATGCCATGGCACTCTACCCAGGGTGATAGCTTGAAGCTCTGTCTCAAAAAGAAAAAAAAAAACAGTTCCTATTTTTGCCAACTTTTCAAAAGATGCCATCATACAGAAATCATATGGAAATACTCACACACAGACACCTGGATGGAGTTTTCACTGTGGGCAACACAACCTAAAGGCTTATTAATAAAGAAATGCTGGGCTCGGTGCCTGTGGCTCAATCGGCTAAGGCGCCAGCCACGTACACCTAAGGTGGCGGGTTCGAATCCCCAGCCCGGGCCCGCCAAACAACAATGATGGCTGCAACCAAAAAATGGCCGGGCGTTGTGGCGGGCGCCT
>CAUYQV010181226.1:0-48397 GCA_963574575.1 Galagoides demidoff
GGCTATTTTTTTTAGTTGCAGCCATCATTGTTTTTTGGCAGGCCCTGGCTGGATTCGAACCTGCCTCCTTAGGTGTATGTGGTTGGCTCCTTAGCCACTTGAGTCACAGGCGCTGAGCCAATGATCAATATTTTTTAAAAAGAAGTAAGAATTTAACCTAAGAATTTAAAAAAGAGAATAATAAAACAAGCCAAAAGCAATCAACAGGAAGATTCAACCAACATCAAAAAAGTAATAAATCAGAAAGCAGAAAAACTGTATTTTTTGAAACATGCACATAATAAAGTATATAAATCTGTGACAAATATAATTAAGAGAAAATACACACATGTAATTGGAAAATTTATTATGAGAAAGTACAAAAAATATCAAGGGAATTTAAAATTATGCTTATGATTTAGAACAACTTTTAAAATGGTAATTTTCCTGGACAAACATGATTGGCAAAAATCATTTTAATAATTAAGTAGTTTGAAAACTCTCATAAATCCAGAAGCATTCTTTAAAGTTCTCAACTAATCACCTCAAAAAACTGGATACTAAGGTAGAATTCTTTAAAGCTTTCACGTTTTTAATAAGGTAATTTCTTTGACATAAATTGTTCCATGGAATAGAAAAAGAAAAAACAATCTGTTGGATTCACTTAATGAAGATGGAATGATTCTGCCTCACAAAGCTAAATAAATAACACCAAAGTCTGAAGTGAATCACAATCTTATCTTTGAATATAACTGCAGTAATCCTTAAAGTAATTACCGTCCAACTGCAGTAGCACCTGGACAGATCATCTACCACTTCCAAGTAGGGTTATTCCTGGAATTCAAGAAAGGTTCAACGAGAGAAATAGATTAGCATACTACAACACTAAATCTAACAAGAAAAAAAAAACTTATAAAGCTAATAAAACCATTTCAACACCATTCTTGATAAAAATTCACAGAAAGCTAAAACACAAAGGACATTTACTCAAAATGCTAATGAACATATGATGGCTAAGCAGTGGAAATACTCTCACTGAAACTAGGAACAAGACCAGTTTTAATGTCACCATTACTATTTGTAAGACTGCTTGGAACATAAGTTTTGGCTTATGTTTGACCAAAATCTGCTAGTATGTTTTTGCTTTGATTTTTATCTATAGAAGACTGAGTAGGCAAATGCCTGCTTCCACGGGACTTCCGGCTTCCCTGAGATTGTGGCTGGTGAAAGGTCGTGTGATTATGCAGATTACCACCATATCTATTCAATGATGATTGGCAGGTAATATCGGTCTGAGCCCTAGGAAATTTTCATTTTGTAGGTTAAAATGATCAAATATCAGCTATTTCTTATGCCTTAGACTAATACAAATATTGAGAGAGAGGGTTTGCTGAATAATTTTAGAGAGGCTAATATATTTGAGAATATAAGCAGGAAAGTCTAAGAAGTAAGCCATATTGTTGAGATTACAAAGTAAAGAGAATCTGCCTCCAAATTCGATTTATCTTACCTGATCCTTTAGGAACCACAGCTGCCCAGCACCCCTCTAAAAACTGCCACAAACCATGAGACTGCTTGGCTTCTGAACGCAAATGTGTCTCCTCACCACCCACTCCCATCCCCATAACATGCCATCAACTGAATAATAAGATAGAGCAGCGAGGCATGAGGCCCTTGTGCTGGGGCACCCTCCTGAGGTGCACCCAACTGTGACTACAGCAAGCAGGTGTCTCCCTAAGAAGGCACAGATATGAAATGCATCCTTTCTTGCTGTGAGCACCCACATGCACCAACTGATGCTGAATGAGGGTTGCTGTGATAACACAGTATCCATTTGGACCAAATGATTTATAAAAATAATAATCAAATAGAGCAATATAATTAGACCATATACTACTAGTAATCTTGTAGTAGTTTGCACACTAGTACTCATATCATTGCATAAAGTCCATTATTAAGAATCAGGTTTAATTTTCTGTTAAGTCACTTCATGTAAGCTGTATTTCAAGTAAAATGGCTCTGCTTGGAAATTCTTCATACTTGTGAAAATATGTTAAAAGTGGAATAGCAACACCTCCTCCTCAAATTTTCATGAAGAAGTATGACCCTAAAATTGCATATAAAAATCTCAGTGGTTTATATTGATATAATGAAGAGTATGAGAAAAGAGGGTAAGAGAAAAAAGAGAATCCCAAACCATTTGTTTTTGCTAATCTATTTTGCTAATCCATTTGATGTTGTTAATTGAACTTCAAAACAACAGACTTAACAAGAATGCTCTAAGAAGACTCTGGGTCTTCAAGGGTTAAACATATTTTAAAATTTTTGAGATGATTGCTATTGACTGGCAAGCATTTTTAGCAGTTGAAGAGGAAGGATTATTCAGCTTTGCACAATCTAGGAATCCTACATACAAAGTCCCTTCTTTGTATACATATTACTTAAAAGTATTTTCCTGAATTCCTTTTTGCTGTGCAGAAAAGGTTAGTGACATACGTGTATTAACTGTGCTATTTTTGTGTAGTTATTGGGACGAGCAGGACCCATCAGAAGTCTTTTCAAATTTGGCAGCACGATGGGTTGTGCTGAATCAGTGAAGTTTGTCTTTTATATGCTCAATGACAGATTTGGGGATACAAGCTCACAAAATAATACATTCAGTTGAGAAAATACTTCAAAGAATGGCAAATTAATAGAGATAATTATTATTAACAGTGGACAAACATGAAAAAGGCTTCAAGTGATTTAGGCTTCATAAATATACACTGTCTATATTCTTAGTTTTTGGAAACTAGGGCACCATGTATTTTAACGGAATGCCTACCTTAAGAAGGAAGATCACAGGAATCTTCAACTTTTATTCTTTGAAGATAAACTATGTGGTGTACAAGAGATTTTGGAACTGGCTTGTCACATTTTAAAATGGTGGAAAAGCAGCTATTACATGTAAAAAGGCTGTCTGAATAAAATACAGCCTCAAGACAGCATGTTTGAGACAAATTTTCCAGTTTAACGCAACGTACAACCCACCAACTATTTATTTATTATAGAGAGTGTAGTTTGTTCCTTGGAATTTGCTCAAGAAGTAATTAAACTGGTGAGTCTTAAAGAGTGCAAATATTTCTTACATGATTTCTGCTATAAAAATACACTTATTGGTCGCTCCAGAAGAAATTCTGGAGTTATTAAACAGGGGAAGCTGACAAGCAGAGGGAAAATTAGAGATGATTCTGTTATCCCGAAAGCAAATTAGGTTCCATTGCAACATGACTAGATGCAAGGTTTGAGGACACATGCTCATCCAATGATTTATTTGAATGTAAAATATACCAGAAATCAAAGTAGAATGAAGGTAAAAATCGTAAATGTGATTCTGAAATTATTCAGGAAGCATCTAGTTCTGGCAGTGCACAAACCTTCAGTGGGTGAATTTATCTCAGTGAAAATGCATCATCCCCATTGATGACATTTTCAAGACTGGGAGTTTAAAAGGAAGTATCTTTCCTTTCTTTGGCACTGTTAGAAAAGAAAGCTTGCTGACAACATCTCCATCAGCGGCACCTGTGTTGGTAGAGCTAGCCAAAAATCCTCTCTTTCCTCCATGACAAAACCGAGCGTTCATTTAACACCATCAGTGTGCAGCACTGTATTCCTAGGAGCAAGTACCAGGCCTCAACCACAATATCAAATAGCGAAAATCAGACTGCTAAAAACTGCAGTGAGACAATTATAATGACAATTATCATTAATAATATGATGATGTTAAATTTCAGATTGATCTTTAATCCTGCCTTTTTATTCTATGCTTTGCCCCATGGTTTTGGCTAAATAGTAACACATAGCATATCTTTATTTTTCCAAAAGTATATTCAATATCCTTTTATTTAATAGTGTTCTGAAAATACTGGATAATGCTTTAAGTCATGAAGTAGAAGTGAAGTATATAATTCCTGGAGAGAGGAGATAAAATTATTATTGTTTGCAGATGACATGAATGTAATGTTAGAAAACTTCCATATAAGCATCTACTGAAATATGCCTAAAGTTAATGAAAGTTTACTAGCAACCTTAAACAGCAGCTTAGAATTTGAAATTAAGATTTAAATACCTAGAAAGATATCACTTTTACTGGTGAAGTAAATTAGCACTGTAAAGATATAAATACTTCTTAATTAATTTGCTGGGTTAACAAACTTCTGATAACAACGGACTTTATCTTGGAGCTTAACAAAAAATATCAAAAATCGTCAGAGGAATAAATGGGTAAAAATGGCTAAGAATATTTTTAAAGAATTAAAGTGATGGGAAAAAAATTGCTCTTTCAGAGACAAACTATATTTTAAAGTAGCATTATGTAAAATAGTGTGATTTTACTGGGGAAAAAAAGGACAAGTACATGTGAAACAAAATGTTCAGAAACAGATCCCAAATCCCTAGAAAAAGGATGGAATTTGCTGTAAATACACTAAGGAAAATTAGCTCTTTAGAGAGAAATAGTCAAGACCCTTCTCTCTCCTGTATATCATTAATTGAATTAATATTTAAGAAAAGCTTACACATAATAGTGTCTAGCACATGGGATGGTCTGTATAAGCAGGTATTAAAGAAGTAAAACAAATAAGCCATCACAATAAATTGTAAAAACTTAAAGTAAAAAAATTAAACTTTTAGACAGAAAGAAGACTGGTGAATATTTGACTCAATTGGAAATTTCTATATAAAAAGCTAAAAATTATATATTTGTCCCTTACAAAATATGATGCAAATAACCATTGGCATGAATACTTGGTAGACAAATATACAAAAAGCTTTTACAAATCAATAAGGAAACCAGTTACATCTCTTGATAAATAAAGCACACAGTTATCTGAAGCAACAAAAGACAGATCATTTTTGATTTATGAAAATAATACTTATTCACAGTAATAACATTTTGGAAAATTGGCAAAGAATTCAAATAATCTTTGTATTTTAGAATATTGTTTAAATCTTTCAAAGTTCAAGAGCTCCTGGTTAAAGGACCTCACAGTGAAAATCAGTAAGCTTTTTGCCTTCTTTTCCTTACCCTGAGTTTCCTTACCCTGAGCTCTCTGAAAGTAAGCACTTAGCTCTTTGTTGCTTCTCGTATTTATGTTCATATCTTGGAGTGATAAGCTTAAGTTGTTTTCCCTATTTTATCAGTTTTATACTTTAAGTATTGATCTTTACAGTAACAAATGAAATTTCAGCTCTCATTCCACACCCTCCTCTCCTATCATGATCATGTAATTATATCACTTGTATCATTGCATTACTACAACCATGCAAAAATCATTCCTTGCAAAACTTGGTAATGTTTTATGATTATATGCCTTTTGCCCTCAATCCCGCTGGAGTTTCTGATTGCCTTTATTTGTTTATAGCACTAATTACATTTTATCATTTTTTTTTCTTTATCATTTTCAGTCATGCTAGCAAATTCTGTCCTGGACTTAGACTATTGTCCCATAATCCTAGATCTTTCTGATTCAGTCTGGGCCAGTTGCTCTCTAAAGACTTATGGAAATATTATATTCAGAGAGAGAATGGGGTGAGGCACTCAAACATTGCTGGTGGTGTATAAATTGTTTCAACCACTCCGGAAAGCCAGTAGTCAAGATATGGCAAACATATCTATAAACATTCAAAGACTTTGACCCTATATTTCAGTTCTAGAAGTTGCTTCTAAGAAAATCATCAGAGATATTACTCACATTTGTGTGCAAGGATGATCACTGTAATGATGTTTATGTGGAAAAGTGGAGGCAACTTGAGTACACACTTATGCCTTGTTAACAGATTATGGAGTACTGTGGATTCATCGGATTTATTGGTAGATAACTTTTTGAAATCTACTTTGGGGAAACACCTCAAAGAAAGCAGAGATCTCCAAGCAGCTACAACTGACCTATAATAAGAGAACCAAGAGATTCAAGCATTTGAGCACATTGAGAAGGTCTATACAGAGCAAAGTCTGCTTTCAGAGTGATTTGCAAATTGAAACATACAAGCAGGTCTGCTGCAAAATCTCAGGTGTTGAATTAATTACCGTAGTGTGGGCTGCTCGTGTGGGTGCCCCTATGCAGCATGCATGCCCCAGGTGGGTACCGAGGGCTTTATTTTTAAATTTAATGGTGATAGTGGTGTTCCCAAGCACTGAGAAAGAGGACAGGTATGGGTGAATGAGTAACAGGAGTTAGGCAGGTATGTGAAACTGACAAGGCGGGGAAGAAGTGTTATCAAAGAAAGGCTGAAGTTTCACACCGGGGCTGTGAACACTTACCCTAACTCCAAAGGGTTACCCTAACTGACAAAGGGTGAATGGGCACACTCACCCTGAGGATTGCGAGGGAAGTTACGTCATCAGGGGAAATCCAGGTCTCACCTGGGATGAGGCACCTTTCCCTGTTTAGGAAAGAGGTTCCAAACTTCTTAAAGCTCTTTGGCAGCAGCACAGGATTTCTCAAGGACATAACGCCAGGGTTAAGAAAGAGTCAGAAGGGGAAGAATGTGCCACAGAAAGGTCAGCCGCTCTGATGGAACAGACCATTACAGGCACAGGCGGGTCACCAGGACTTGCTCCTTAATTATCTCCGAGATGAGAAATGCTGGGCGTTGGGCATTTCAACCGAAACTTTAGAATGAACTTGGGAAGATGCCTCCGCAAAGGATTGCTTCAGAACCCTCGGGTCCACCTAATTGCCTTAGGCCTATCAGCATTTCTGAGGTTGATTTCATGCTCAAATATTTTAGGGAAAACCCTACAGCTAAGTAATTTGAATGAATGCTTTGAAGGGAATGAAGTGGTAGGGAAGATGGATTTGGGAATATTTGCTCATAAGTAAAAGCACCGGTGAGAGAGGGTTTAGGGTGCACCAATATAACACTGAAAATCCAATATTAGCTGGAGATATCGGAGGCAGGTTCTGTAACCTGAGAGAAGAAGGGGCTCCCCTGGGAGCCGTCTGGGACTGGGCAATTCTGGCTGAGATTTAACCAGGTGTGGATCTGGCTTTTTAGCAGAATGGAGCACATTCTCTTGCAGAGGAAAAATCTGCCAGTAATGGCTCTGACTTGGATCTAGAGAAAGGAATTAGAGTAATTAGTGAAGGAAGCTCAAAAGAAAAAATAAAAAAGATTTATGCTTTAGAAGTAGTCCCACAAAAAGTTTCAATTAACCACCTGACGCTGGCTGTTTGCTCTCCCAGTTCTTCAAATGTTTATTTTAAACCTAGGGCATAATTCAAAGCGGGTGGGGCTGTGGGAGGTGACTGTGTTCACCGGTGCTTTCTTATTTCTGGGTAAGTACGAGGAGTCAATGTACACAATCCTCTGTACAGAACAGATAACTGTGAAGAAGAACAGTCTTTTGTTATATTCGTTCTCCTTTCTAATATTTCAATTGCCCTAATTTTAAGACCTAATTTCAAGTCTAAATTTCATGCAAATACAAAAAAGAATGCGCTGCATATTCTGATAGACAAAGAAGATTCAGAGAGTCAAATAGTCTTAAGCCAGCTTGTGACCTCATTCCAGATTTCTGAACAGCTACCCTTGAGTTTCTGAATTTCCCTGGCTTGCCACACATACAATTTTTGGTAAATGTAGGGCACATAGTTTGTCCAGTCTTCCTCCCAACAACAACAACAAAAATTATATTCTATAACATATTCTGATAACCACATCTACCAAAAAACCAGTGCAAGCATTTCTTTGAGGAATTAGTACAAAAAGAATTTGTTATGAAGGGTGCACACATGCACGTGATTGAGGGGGACAAAAGCACACTCAGCATCTAGTGCTCAGCTCCGGGGCCATGGAGGGTGGTGAGCATCCACGGCCTGGCCTCATTTTTCATCCCTTTGACACAGCCCAGCCCACCACTCTAGGCTCGTAGAGAGACTTCTATCTTTCTAAAAGGCTTTCCTTGACTTCCATCATCAGAGTTCTCACGGAAAAACCTTTCAGCGCCATAAATCAACCTGGATGTTATTGATACTTGGCCCACAGTTACACAAACACGATGTGATCTCGGAAGAGAGGGTTAAATGGATTAATCTGGACATCTTTCATGAGTGTTACAGGCTCCTCACATTTCTCTGCTTTGTTTGCCTTTTGTGAGAATCTTCTTAATTTCAGTATACTCATTTTTCTCTAGCCTTTCTACTTCCTGTTAAAAAAAGAAAGAAATGTGTTCTTAGAAATTGTCCTTGTCAACTGGCCTTTGTTCTTTAAGTGATAGTTTTGTTGTCTTGATTTCTAAACATCACCTAGGTCTAACTTTCCTTAAGCTTAGGTTGGAGCTAGCGAGTTATTTTATTTTTAATTTTTTTGCTGTTTTTGGCCGGGGCTGGGTCTGAACCCACCACCTCCGGCATATGGGGCCAGCACCCTACTCCTTTGAGCCACAGGCACCACCTGCAAGTTATTTTTCTTTTGAGCCTCATTGAAATACTTAATGTTGTTATATTTACACTAAGAGAAAAATGTCATTCTACCAATATAAGTATTACCTGTAACACTCAAGGGTTATACTGAGTAAAGAATAAAGAGAAATTCCTAATGTAAAAATTAATAAGCTTGCCAGCTTTCATAACACTGCTTCTATTCTCCCCTCTCCTATGGGTAAGTCTTTGCCCATTAAGGTTGCAGTGACTCTGGGAATAGGAGACACTCAGCTCCTAAAGCAGTACAAATGGGAGGAGGGGTTTACAGAAAGAGAGTTACCCTGGCTTCAATTCATAGCTCCAATAACAGCATAAAAACACAAAAAGTTTCTTAACATCTCTGAGCTTCAGTGTGCATAGGTGATAGTTGGAGGTATGGACCAGTGGGTTTCAGGTAATGGTCCTAAAGGACAAAATAACCATTTTCCCGAACACGATGGAAGCATATATAAAAGAGGATATTGTTTGAGTTTCTTGTTTAAATTCAGTGAGCAGATTGGAAGGGAAAGTGCTCAAGAGTGCTTTAGATAGAAGGTATGGGGCATCACAGTGTGCTCAGAGCCAGAAGATGGGGAGAATGTGGAAGGATGAACTGGAGGGTAGGATGGGATGAACCAAGTGAAAAATGATTAAAGATCACCTTTCTGCCCACACACTTTTAATATTAATAATGGCATCTTTGTACTAGAACTTGATATCATAAGGTACTTGATTTCTTAACTGGGGATTTCCTTTATGAGCCATATTCTCAACTTTACTGCTCCTCCTCTATTTATTTGAAGAGGCATGTCCAACAGATAGGGAACAAGGAGAGAATCATACCATTCAGTCTGATTTTAAGTGTGAGATGGAGCAAGGCAGCAGCCTCCAAGGAGGAAGTCAGGTTAGGAGGAAGCGTCCTAGATGGTAGCAGCAAGGGGAGGCCTCAGTATGAAAGATGGACCAGGTTGTAGGCAACTTTGTACTAAACCTGTCCAATGCCAAGCAAGGTGCCATGTATGTAATAATTTTAGAATTTGTTGAGTGAATGAAAATAATAATCTACTTGCTATGGGCTGAACAGTGTCCTCCCCCATTCATAAATTGAAATACTAACCCCCAGTCCCTTAGAATGTGATTGTATTTAAGATAGGGTCTTTAAAACTGGGTCACTAGGGTGTGACCTAATCCTCCTAGTTTCATAAGAAGAGGAAATTAGGACATAGAGAGACACTAGACATGTGTGTGCATGAAGGGACGTCTATGGGAAGACCTAGGGAGATGGTGGTCATTACATGGCCAGGAAAGATGCTTCAGCGTAAATAACCCAGCTGACACCTTGATCTTGGACTTCTGTCCTTTAAAATTGTGAGAAAATACATGTCTGTTGTTTTAGCCACTCAGTCTGTGGTATTTTGTTGTGAAAGTCTCAACAAATTAACTCACTAACCATCTCATTTCACTGTTCCTTCAAATGACAAGGACCTCTTAATTATAGTGTTGTCTGCTCCCATGGAAGCAACTTTTTAAGTCTTAAATGACTTACCTAGGGCAAGAGGAGAAAATAAATGTGGATAAATGCAGGACATAAGTGAATGGGGAACAGAAAGAAAAAGCCTTACAGTTGAGATGGTGCAAAGCTGTCATGATGTAAGGTTGAGAGAAGCCTTCCCTCACTGCTCAGTGACTCAGGGACTTGTCACTGCTTGACAGAATTTTTCCCTAGAGAATTAACTAGTATTCAAAGAGGAGGCAGAAACCAGGGCCACCATTTTATTTTTTTATTTTTTTATTTTTTCCATTTTTTTTAATTAATTGATAGCTGTATACATTAATGCAAACATGGGGTACAGTGTAGTGTTTTCATATACAATTTGAAATACTTTCATCAAGCTAGTTAACATAGACTTTGTGTCATTTGCTTAGTTATTATGTTAAAACACTTATACTCTAGTTCTAGAAAAGTTCACTTGTACCCTTGTTAGACAGACCATAGAGGTGATCTTTCCAGTCACCCTCCCACCACCCGGCCACCCTTCTCCCCTCCCCGTCCCCATCCTATCCTCATTCATTCTTTATGAGGTTTTTGTTTCTTGTCCTTATCTTAAACATTGTTATTGTTGATAAATTCTAATCCTTTTTAATTCTGTGAAGGCAAAAAGTGGAAACCTAATAATCACATGTATATGTAAAAATAAAAAAATAATTAAAAAAAAAAGTTGGGATACGAATCGCCTTTGGGGTGGTACAAAATAACACAGATTCACAGCATGAGGAAGTTAACTCCCTTTATAATCTTCTCCTGATGCTTCCAGTTGTATCAACCACAAAGTCCCTGGCTGGTGGCAGAATGTCTTTAACACCTTTTTCACTCTTGTTCAAACTCCATTTTTACCAAAGAATGGACAGGACTCAGGCTCAGGAGTCCAGAACAGATAGCTAGATCAAGTTCAAGGGTATTGAATGGTTTGCCCTGCTTTTTTTTTTTTTTTTTGAGACAGTCTCACTATGTCACCCTCAGTAGAGTGACGTGGTGTCACAGCTCACAGCAACCTCAAACTTTCGAGCTTAAGTGATTTTCTTGCCTCAGCTCCCAAGTAGCTGGGACTACAGGTGACTGCCACAATGCCCGACTGTTTTGTTGTTGTTGTTGTTGTTGTTGTTGTTGTTTGGCAAGCCCGGGCTTGTTTCAAACCCATCAGCTCCTGTATGTGGCTGGTGCCCTAGCTGCTGAGCTACAGGTGCCAAGCCTGCCCTGCTTTTTTTAATAGTTGTATTCAGTTTAGGATGAGTGAATATGATGTTTCATTCATGATAGGGGTTGAATGCCCACTTTAAAAATAGTTAAACATGGCTCAACGCCCATAGCTCAGTACTTAGGGTGCCAGCCGTATGTACCAGGGCTGGGGGGTTTGAACCCAGCCCAACCTTCTAAACAGACAAACACAAAAAAGAAATAGCCAGGCATTGTGGTGGGTGCCTGTAGCCTCAGCTGCTAGGGAGGCTGAGGCAAAAGAATCACTTTAGCCCAAGAGTTTGAGGTTGCTGTGAGCTGTGACCCCACAGCACTCCACCAAGCTATGACGTAGTGAGAGTGTTTCAAAAAAAAAAAAAAGTTAGACATGAAATAAGTTCATTGCTTTGAAGAAATACAGGTGGTCAATAATATTCTAAGCAGTCCTTGGGTAAGGCGAAATCAGGAGGCTTGTTTTAGAGCCAGAGCTCCGGCAGGACCGGTCGGCAGGCTCAGAGAGTCTGGCTGGGAAAAGGCAAATGAAAGGACGCCTTATAGAGATGTGGGTGGGGCCAGGGGGCCCACAGGGATGCTGAGCGTCTGAGGACTGGCAATTGCAGGAAGCCACCAGCCCCCCAGGGCTGAGCAGTGAGGGAAAGGAGGGCTTTCCCAGAGGCAGATGAGAACTGGCATGTTGGAGGCAGGAGACGGCTGCCCTGTTGGGCAGCAGAAAGGGAGAGGAAAACAAACGCCCTGACCGCTCCCTCCTTCCTCGCATCTTCCAAAATCCTGCTGGTGCCTTCTGTCAGCCCAACCCAACCAGAAGCCAAGGTCCAGGGAGGGCTAGGTGATGCTGTCCTCAGAGGTCAGTGAAGGACCCAGAGTTACGAAACTGTAACCTGGGGTGTACAGGGAGGAGTGAACTGGAGATTCAGGGCAAGAGAATGGGCTTCTGAGAGCCTGCCCCATCTTTGCCATGAGCCAAATGTGATTTACCTGCTTTCCTTCATTATTTATTCATTAGCGACCAGATGAAATGAAGGGAATTCACTTCTGAGGTTCCTACATTGCAAAAGTACAAAGGCAAGTAAGTTATCAACAGATGAAGGTTTGGTTTAAAATCCCTTCTGCAGGCAACCTGGCTCCCCCCAAGCTCAGCAGAGCAGAGCACAGCAGTGGAGAGTGACAGCTTAGGGGCCCAGCCAGCCAGGTGCACGTCCCAGCCCATCATTTCCCAGCTGTCTGATACCTGGTGACTCACTGAATCTTTCTGTGCCTCACCTCACCCTTCTCCAACATGGGCCTTGGCAGCTCCTACTTCTCAGGGATGCTGTGATAATTAAGTGAGTTAACATGGATAAATGATTTATGGTAAAATGTGTTGTAATTCTGGGGGGGTTATTATTATTATTATTTTAATCTCTAGACATGGTGTCTTGCTATATTGCCCAGGCTGGCCTTGAACTTGTGGGCCTCAGCCACTCAGCGATCCTCCTGCCTCAGCCTCCCAAGAAGCTGGGTCTACAGGCACCACTCCTGGCTTTTTGTTTTTGTTTCATTTTGCAGAGATGATACTCACTCTCCCTTTGGATCTTCTGTAAATAATAGTAAATATTAACGCCTATGCATAAAGAGATTATACCAGGAAAGCTCTTCTTTTTACCCTAGTTTTTATTAATTATTATAAAACTTTGATAGGCCAATAGGTATAATGCTTTGGTAATCAACCCCTAGTGGATTAAGTAAATCAAAACGTCTCTCGTTCTGATAGCTGTTGAAATATTTTCTAGAATGGATCAGTCCACTTAGATGACCTGCAGTAAACTTGCTTGAAACTTTTCCTGGAGGCTGAAAGACCTAGTGATCTGAGACTCACCATGTCCAAGAAGTGGCCTTACCCTTGAGCCTATGGATCGAGAATAGTTGTCAGGCTGAGCATCCCAGATGTTCATTTTGGCGGATTTTTCCTTCATCCACAAAATACTACTTTCTTATCATTTGCTTCTTTCTGATGTGATGAATAAAATACCCTAAGACGTTAAGGTTCTCCTAGGCCAGGGATGTTTGAAGTGGTAAAAATCCTTCACTTAATGGGTCTGTATGTGAAGGGGGCACCCTAGATAAGGCATGGCTTCTGGCCTTGACAAGATTATGATTTTAATGAGGGGCATGAGACAGGATCCAGGCCAGACTATTCTGACTGCTTTAAGACTGGCAGGGATAGTGTGCCAAGGGGTCCGGGAGAGGCTGTTCCCCTTTCTGCTAAAGATAGGAGGTGGGTGGAGCGGACCAGACATGACCTTGAGAAAGAACTTGTCTCTGAGCTGAATTCCAAGGGAAAATTAGGATTTCGAGAATGAGAGAGGCATAAGGAGAGACATTTATGGTAGAAGGAATTTTGCAAGGAAAGGCTTGAAGTGAAGAAATTACTGTATAGGATTCTTAAACAGCAAACATCGAATTTGGCAACCAGGGGGTTTGCAAATCATAAGTAGCTCTTGACATCTAGATTAGAATAGAATAGAATAGGAGGGCTCAGTAGTGAGAAATAGATTCAAAGGGATTTTTAACACCAGGTCAAAGAATGTGCATGCAATATTATTAGCTGAGTTTTGGACTTGTGATCTTGCAATGAACAGGTGCTCCAGTTTCTTAGATTTAAAAGATGGAAACTCATGTTTGCCTTTACAGAGCTCATCCTCAGACATGTAAGATATTGGTTACTGAACAACGTGGCCAAGACCACAGCAGAGGGACTGTGGGGACAGGAGAAGGCCACCTAACTCTTGGAGGGTCACAAAAGGTGTCTACAGGAGGGGGTCCCTGTGTGAAACGTAAGGGAAAGGCCAGTTGTCCAGGCAGCAGAAGAGGGCTGACAAACGGTGCTCCCGGCAGAAAACATGGTTGTGCAAAGACCCAGAGGTGAAAGGAGGTGGCCGCTGAGAAACAGCCTCGGAGCTTCCTCAAAGGGCAGGTGGCTGTGGGGATGTTCCTTGCAAGGCACGTGCTCCCACTCCAGCTAGTGCAAATAAAAAGCACTGGGTTCTTCGAGGATACAGAGGTCTCCTGGGATCCAAGGCTGATACTGCCAGATGTGACAGTCAGTGCTGGTCACCTCTCCTCCTGAGCTGCTTTTTCATGGCACGTCTGCTGTGTCCCTCCTTTGTCTCTCTCCTCCCTGACTGTCATCTGACCCAGCATGGCCACCAGCTCATAGCACAACACAGCTTGTCTATATTACCCTTACTTGGTCAGCCTCTCCGTCCATATGCCCCAGAGGGGACACTCACTGACCCCTCACCAGAAGAGCTCTGGGCATGAGACTCCACCCTATGACTCTCTGGGGATTCGTTGCCTTTGGGGTCAAGATTCTGGTCCAATCAACTGTGGCTAGAGAGGGAGCAGAGAAGGGTCACGTGGTCCATGTCCATTGGGGTTCTGGGTCTTAATGCCTAAATCCCCAAAGGTTAGAACTTTCTAGAGAATGTCAATGAAGTGAAAACTGTGGAGAATTCTAGGGTGAGTCTGTTGGGGATCTGAATGAAGAACCATCCCCTCTGACTTATAATGTGGTATCCTACAAAAGCCACCACTCCTCTCTACTACCAATCAACCTAAGGATAATAACCGGAAAGCCATATCCTTGATTGACATTTTTGGCAAGACCCACTCATTTTGATCTTACACTTTTAATTTCCTTTGGAACAGCCAAGAAATAAATAATTCAATTAGGCATTTTTCTGTTACACTTGTGGAAAAAAACTGAGCCATAGAAATTTCTCCACCAAATCGTCTCAAGCACTTGGGGCCAGAAAATAGCGGCCAATAACAATTTGGGATTGAGAGAAGGCATCCATTGTAGCCTTTCAGTTAGAGTGTTTTATTCTTAGACTTTTGCATTTTATCTCGACGGTCATGCTTTCTTCATTTTATTGAAAGTTTAAACATTTCTCTGATCAAAAGTACAGCAATACTAAGAAAAAAATCCTCCTCTCAAATAGCAGCATATTAAAATTTATCTCCCAGGAGAGAAAATAAATTTCTATGAAATAAAGGAAAGCATACTAATAGACTCTCATTTTCTGAATAGCCGTGTTTTTTGCTTGCAAAGAATGTGCTTTCAGGCAAATACATTTGTGTGCCTCTTGAGGTCTGTGGTGTCTGCTGCTGTAAGACAATAGTAATTAAAAAATCAAACAATTAAAAAAGAAAAAAGTTTGTCATCAATTTTAATTTTATGTTATGTGAATTAATATTTCTTTTTATAATGCAATATTCTGCCATTTATCACGCAGGCGAGTCTGGGCTTCCGCACTGTAGATAATTAGTTTACATTACTCTACAGAAATGAATTGTCGCTGGTGATCTCGAGTGCCTGCTAACAAATCACTTCTGTTGGGGACTCATTTAGATTCTACTCAAGCCTTAACTATTGCAATATGTGGCCTTGTCCTTAAAAGTTAAATATTAGGCTAATTTTACATTTAAAAAAAGATTCCCCGTCCAAGAAGGCTAGAAACCTATCCTTGGGACAGATCGACATTCTGGATTGTACTTCAAAAAAGAAAAGAAGGGGGGGGTGTATGTTTTCGAGTATCATTTCTGTTACTAATTTTTCTTGCCCCTCCACTTCCACCTACCCACTGGGCCACTAAGCAAATCAAGGACAGGGAAGGGAAGCTTGGGACTCCTCCAGGCTGTTAATGAGACAAAATGACTCCTGAGTTTTTGTGCGCCTCCTCTTCTGAAACTTGATCTCATCATAAAATACTTACGAAAAAGAAAATTGACCCCCAGATCGAATTCAGAATTCCAGGATTTGTCATCAGGAGTCTGAAAGCCATTTTACAGATCAATTTCATCAGCAGAACAAAAATTAAATTGTCTGATCAAGTGCTGTGAGGTCAGTATTACAGAGTTAAATGTGTCTCTCTGCGCTCCTGAAGAGAAAGAGGGATGGTACAGTCTGAGCACACTGGGAACTGGGCAGACACCAAGACGCTACCTGCAAGAGGATCTTCTCTGGGATTCCTAGAGCACAGCTGCTTGTTTCTGAGAATTGGATTCACCATCATTCAAGAACATGGTACCACTCCCGGATGCTCAAGAAAAATGTCAGCTCAACTGCCAACAGTTCCAAATGGAAGATGCAGCAATTGTTTTTTTTTCTGGGGGCGGGGGAGAGAGGTTAATATACGGGTACATCCGATTAGGTTAGATTTGACCAGGGCAGCAAGCATTTAAGAGCACCTGTTGCGAGCTCTACAATTAGCATTTGAGGGAATTACGTTTCTTTTTTAGAGAAAAAAGATCACAAGACAAGAACAAATTAAATATAAGGACATAATTATTGATTATTTATGAGTTAACATTTCCCACGGTTCTGGTGGCACTCAAGTGGCTTATGTGACAGGCTGGTGCTCACTGCCACCTTCCTGTAGAGCCTCATGCTCCCCCCGCCCCATCCCTGGGACTTTCCCTAGACCTGCTCCATCATCATTTTCAGCTCACTCAATAGCCAGGAAGCACGTGTTAGCCACAGTTGTGTCCCGGCACCAAGTGGGGCTTCATGGAGAAATCAGGCATTGTCCTGTCATGTAACGAGCTTACTTCAGCCCATCAACTAGGGGGCTTATTAACCTATACCTTATATGAGGGGTGATTTCCAAGGAGAGTGGACCTTTCTGTAAAAGAAAAGCCTTGGTTTCTTTTGAACTGCTGATCAATCTGGGGAGAGGAGCAGGAGTTGGTGAGAAGTGAATTAGCAGTTGCCCAGCGATGTGGACTAACTCGGCGGCTGAAAAATGCCTGATGCTTGATTGTGTGGAATTCACGAACAGGGACGGCTTTGGGGAAGTCATCTATATAGCTGTCATCCCAGTCGCGGCCCATTCCTCCTCTTCTATCACCTCAGACCTTCAGCAAAGTCTACTTTGGTAGATGCTGACGGGCGTGCGCGCATATATGTGTGTGTGTGTGTGTGTGTGTGTGTGTTAGAAGTGAGGGTGGAATTAAGAATCACACTGAGCTTCATTTCAACTCTGAGTCCAGACAGCATGGGGCACAGGAACCAGGTGGTGAGAAGAGGAGCTCCCTGCCAGAGGCCATCGTGAGGAGTCGGCCTCCGTGCTTTGTCGAGTATCCAGGCTGAGACATAGAGCAGTTTGGTCTAGTTCTTAATGGGTATGAGACCTCAGCCAACATCTGCTTGGATTGCCAGAGAGAAGAGGAAATATCAAAAAGATTAAGTTTGGAACTGTCCTCAGGCATCAAACACTCAAAGTCTAAACCTCACCTGCTATTCAGACACCAAGCAACAAGAAGATGGCAGGGTTTGAGCCTCTGTGGACCTGAACGTTACAGACCCTAGTTCACGTCGTGAATACCAAATGCATCACCATGTGCTCTTGGTAATGACCCTCATGGGGGTGCGTGTGTGTGTTTTATCCCAGAACTGCTTGATTGTACCACAAATCCCCTGGGGCTTTATTGTGCCAAACTGTGGAGCAACAACCAGTGGTCTAGAAGCAGCTCTTCGAATGCTTAGAGTGGGACCACTGTGACCCAGACCCTCTTTTCTTAGGCTACATGTGTATAAGGCCCCCAAGAAGTGGCTCTGGAAATCACACTGCTGTCTCCATCCTTATACTCCAGCTCTGTCTGTTTCGATGTCTCTACCACTTGGAATAATCCCATCCCCACCCCAGTCCCCAAGTCTCACCAGCCCAACAGGGTCTGCAGAGGCATGGAGGCATGGTGGGAGGTGATGAAGGAAGGCCAGGCAGCATCTCCAGCCCCCTGATACCTCTCCAGGCTCAGGGCTGTTTCCCACTCAGCCCTCTCCTTCCCTGCCCATTGCCCCATCTCCCCCTACAATGCTCAGCATTGAGGACCAACTGGCCAGATTCTCTGGAACACAGGTTGGTCTGGGTTTACTGTTTAGAGATGAGCACCCAACATCCTGCTTTAGGGCCTCAGTGGGCCTTTGGGAAATACTACAGTTAGAGAAAACCTGCTTTTGTTCCTGTTGATTCTGTCTTATCCATTTGCCCCGATTGCTAGAAGTGAAACCAAACCCAGAAGGATGTGGATGTGGACTTGTGGCACAGAGAGCAGGTTGGGAGAGAAACTGGCTTTCCAGATGTCCCCCAAGCTCCATAACTCAGGGCTTTCCTCAAATACCACCTCCTCAGGGGGCCTCCCCTGGACACACCCTTTTAAAAACACTCTCTGCCCCACTTCCCTGGTTTAATTTTCCCTTTAGTACTTTTTACCACTTGAACAGTCCACATATTTAACTGATTAATTTTATTGGATTACCTGTTGCCCCATTAGGATATGTGCTCCACTGGCATAGAGATGTTTGTCTGTCTTGCTTACTGGATGTTAGCCAGCCCTGGCCTCTAGAATAGTGCCTAGCTCCCTCTACATGACCAATTTCGATTTGGTATTGAATGACTTGTGTCCTCATGGGCTGAGAGACCAAAGCCCCACTTGGAAAATGTAGGTGTGAACTCTGAGATGGAAAGGAGACAGGTGTGTCTTGGTCTTTCCACAGACCAGGATAGGGTTGGATAGGGCCCAGCAGCTCACTCCTGTAATCCTAGCACTCTGAGAGGCCTGGATGGGTGGATTGCTTCAGCTCAGGAGTTCAAGGCCAGTCTGAGCAAGAGTGAGACTCCATTTCTAAAATAATAGCTGGGCATTGCCGTGGGCCCCCTGTAGTCCCAGCTACTTGGGAGGCTGAAGCAAAAGAATCACTTGAGCCCAAGAGTCTGAGGTTGCTCTAAGATATGATGCCAGGGCACTCTACCGAAGGTGTCAAAAAAAAAAAAATTCTGGGATGACCAGAGATTTAAGCCAGGACAAAGGATCATTGCTAGGCCTTGATCCCCTGCAGCTTCTCACTGCGTTGCTCTCAGGAGCCCCATCCCTGTGGCCAAGACTTCCGTCACAACCTCTGCCTATAGGAAACCCCATTTTCCACCTTGGGGACAGCAGAAGTGGCTGGTCCAGAGACAGCCGCCCTCCCTCCTGGGCATCAGAGTCAGCAGTCGGGTCCCACAAACTCACCATGCCCCAGAGTGGAAGGTGCCATAGGTTAAACAGGCAGTTGGGGATTGCTTGGAACACGCCCCACCAGACCTTCTGTGGGAAATGGGTCTGGCTTCCCTCAGCTCCCCAGGACAGCCCGTTTGTGGGGGGGGATGTGGGAGCTGCCGGCCTCCAGGATGCACCGGTTGGAAAGAGTTTCTCCCCTAATGCAGCTGCTCAAAGGCTAATCTTTTTGCCTCACATGGGTTAAGAGTGCAAAGTTGAATCCAGAAAGGACTCAATTCGATCTCATTTCCTCCTCCCTTTGATCTCTTCATTTCCTATTTCACTTCCTCTGACAATTTCCTCTTTCCATTCCCAGAACAAACAACTCTCACTGTGGCACTTGGCCATTTTCAATCATTTTCCCAGACACCGAGCTTCTCATTTGGCCACCATTCACTATCACCCTGTGGATGTCCCGATAAATGTCAGGCAGAGGCTGTAGAAAGGCAGGCTTGGGGACACCTCGCTGTGGGCCCTGTGGACCCTCATGCCTGGAAACTTGGATGTAGCCACGGGGATATCAGCCTATGAAGTCCTGGGATGCTCTACAAGGGAGTCACCATGAAGCAGGGTGTTTTACAGGAATGAAAGCAGATTCCCACCCATGGATATTTCAGAGCTGCTGAAACACCGCTTTCAGACAATTGTATTTTTCTTTCCTTAATGAGCTCATAGGTGAGATCCAAATATTCCATTCGAAAGAAAGAAAGAAAGAACTAAAACATTCTAGAAACTTCTCTGTTCTATTTTGACATCTAAGTCTCAATGTGAAAGGGTTCCTGAACTAATCATATTAGTAAAACTGGCAAGATTAAAAGAGCCATAAACACACACGCTCAGTGTTTCAACATCCATTAAAATGTATACAGCAGCCTCCCAGAATATTTAATAGGCTTATAAGATGACTGAATGTGAATTCATTCATCTCAGTCAAGCCAGGTTATTAAGATACACATGCTAAGTGATTTGTCCTGTGTTTACCCTGTGCTGGGAAAATGGTATCTGATTTTGAAAAAAAAAAAAAAACCCGAAAATGCAGAGCTATTCTTTGTTGAAAGAAATGGGAGTCAGGACCCTGCCCCACCCCCAGTTTCCACGCTGGCTTTATCACAGGCAAACTGCTTAGTCCCTGTGGGACTCAGTTGTCCATTTGAGAAATGAAGAGCGTTGTCTGAAGGAGCTCTAATGTTTCTTCCATCCCTGACCTCTTCCTATAGGTGGGAAAAGTAGTGGTTAGGAGTGTAGGTGCTGGCATGAGACCACTCAGTTCAAACACTGCCTTGACGTGGGTGTGCAATGATTGAGCCTCAGTTTCTACATCTGTAAAATGGGGCCAGTAAGAGAAGGTTACAGTGAGGTTATCTGTATGAATCATGGTACCCAGTGAGTGCCCATTAAATGCTGGTTAAATTTAGAATGTAATGACCTATTGGGCATTTTAGGGAATGGATTGCTCGCCTGAATTGCACTTTCTATACATTATTTAACTTACTTCTCACCACAGGTGGAGTTAACCTTGATTTGCAAATGAGAAACTGAGGCCCAGAGAAGTTAAGCAACTTGCCCAAGTGACAGAACAAATCAGACTGGGTTCTGGGCTCTATTAACTTATTAACCCCCAGAACCTATTAACCTACCACCTCCACTCTATTTCCAAAGTATTCAGCATCCCTTAGAGATTGTAAGTCCAGATGCGAATATTTAATGTCTCGGTATTAACCTCTTCCCTTTTGGAAAGACAAAAGGAGTTGGGTGATTTTCCCTTCTTGCCAGTTTCTCTGGAGTTTAGATCTAGGAAATTGGAAACCAAAATTGTGTTCTCAGTATTTCTGTCCTCTGTAACTGAAGCTTAGTCAGTCAAGGGCAGCCTTTGTTCATTCTTTTTTTTAGAAACAGTCTTACTTTGTCACCCTCTGTAGAGTGCTGTGGCATCACAGCTCACAGCAACCTCCAGCTCTTGGGCTTAGGCGATTCTCTTGCCTCAGCCTCCCACATAGCTGGGATGACAGGTGCCCACCATAGTGCCCACCTATTTTTTGTTGCAGTTTGGCTGGGCTGGGTTTTGAACCCCCTACCCTTAGTAAATGGGACCAGTGCCCTACTCACTGAGCCACAGGCGCCACCCTGTTCATTCTTATCACTTTTTTAGTTTGCCAAGACTTTGACACAACAGCATCACATCTTTCGAATGAATGTGTACCCCAGCCCACCTGAGCCAAGGAGAAAATCAGTATTGTGCCTGTATTTAAATTGAGATTTCCCCAGCATGTCACTATTGGTGTTTTGGGCTGGACAGTCCTTGGCAGTGGGGGTCTTTCCTAAATGTCTCTCATCCTGTAGGGACTTAGCAGCATCCTGGCTTCTAGATGCCACTAGCAACCCCCAGTTTCCACATGCCCCTCCCTTGCAACAATCAAAAATGTCTGCAGACATTGCCATATGTCCCCTGGGAAGCAAAGCCACCCTTGGTACAGAACCACCGGTGATCTGAAGGATGAAAGGCTGAGATGAAGGATTCTTCCCGCTTCTCACCACTCTCTCCAACACACACTTTTTTGGAGTTATTTTGGTTCTGGCAAGTAATTGTTTTATCTGGCAACATCCTAGCAGGCCCAACATTTGCCATCTTGAGAAGCTTTTGGTCTGGAGGCAAATTTGCCTGAATGGAAATACATTATTTTGTCCTTGTGGCTCGTGTGAGTGTTTTCTTTGGGACAGCTAAGGCAGCCATTTTCAAAATGGTTTCCCCACCTTTCAATGGGACCAGTGCCCTCTGCTGGAACGTTTGGCAGCCTTGCCTCAGAGGAGGTTGGATTAAATGGTTTGGAAATTGGGAAAACCCCAGAAGCCTAAGTAAGGGTCACTCAAACAATCCAATTCACAGGAAACTTTTGCAAATGGCTTCCTTTGTAATAAGTAACTGTTTTTAACAAGCTTTCTGATTTCTTAGAAAAGCTGTTATTAATAATTATTATTATCTGTACACTAAGACTTTCTTTCCACCTGTAAAGCCATCTGGTCTTTGGTCGATAATCATAATAACCACATCAACAAAACCTTGCCTACTATTTACCGAACACTTAACAATGTACTAGGCACAGTGCCTTGAATACACCATCTTCCATGCTCCTCAAAAGCTCTCTAACAGAGACTGTTTACACACGAGGAGGCCAAGACTTGAATGAGGAAATAAACTAATTGACCAAAATCCCACAGCTCATGATGGCGAAGAAAGTCCGCAAACCCATACCCATTTTTCTAATCGTTTCCTGTATCACTAGATTCATTTATTGTCTTTTCTTTTTCATTCAATCATGACGTTTTCTTCCTCAATGTGATGTGTTATTGATCTAAGGAAACAGTATGTGGATGTCTGCTGTCATTTTGAATTTGTTCCCATTTATTTAAAGCAGATCTATATTAATACATTTTTAACCCACCTATTGCTTTTAGCTTCTGAAACCCCAGGAAGATAAGTTGCTTGTCTCCAAATGTGGACTTGGATTCTAGATGTAGAATTCTAAACAGGGACTCGATCCCTACGCATTTAAATTGCTCCCGAATGTCTCCAAACGAATATCCTTCACGTGCATCAGAATATATCTGAATATACCCAAGACTTGGTAATTTATGGCCTTTCTTATTACTTTAAAAGCCTGGGATTCTTGTAGAATATGGTTTAGTGGGTCAAACATTCCCTTTCCTCTCATTTATCAGGCTTTGATCTCACGTCAGCCCTGCACGTTGGCACGCCTGGCCCGCAACCATGTTCTGGGAGATCATACACGCCACAGGCCCCCTTCCCTTTTACAAACCTGGGTGAGGATGTGGGTGCCGCAGCCCTGCCTGGGCAAGCAGAGGAGGTATTGAATTCCCCGGGTCCTCACTGCCCCTCTGTCTATTATTATTTTATAGTTTTGTTCTGCATTCCTTCCACTCAACCTCCAGTCCATAGAAGCCTGTTTCTTTATTAGTTGCATATGTCTGCACCCTTTTACCTCAGCAGGGAAAGACAAAATATTCTGGAGGGCTCGGAGGCCTGGGATGGACAGCTAATCCATCCCCAGCTTGAACTAATCGTCGGGCCGATGTGCTATTGTACTGGGCCCTGTTCTGTGCAGCTGAGCTGTGGGGTTTCAATTTGTAGGAGCATAAACAGATACTAAAGTTGGAAGACCGGCTCGGTCATTTGTTAGCAGAGTTCAGATCAAATTATCACAGCGGTCCCCTGCTGACAGCCTGAACAATTACCTCCTTTTTTCTTGATCTTTAAATGTTTTCTGTTTCACTTAAGCCTCAGTAAATAGTTTACTTCTCCTGGGCTTCATTTATTGACACAGAGAGGCTTGATTTATTTAATTTTGTTCCTCCCTGGTCTTCTCAGGAAGGAGTTGTAATGTTTTGTTGAAATCTACCCCCCTCGCCGCCCCCCCCATGATAAGTTTATCGTGGTAGGGTGAGGAAGCGGTTTAATGACGTGACTATAAATTATCTGGCTTTTTAATGAGAAGTTTAGATGCCCGAATTCTAAAGCCAATTTTGAAAGCTTTAAACTAGAACCCAGCCTCTGTGGCTCAAGAAGGTGGGGCCCCAGAGGCAGAAACTGATAGGTTTGGGGATCTGAAATTCGTAACTGGATTATTGGAAAACCTAGAAATGTGATGATTCTTTTCAGGAAAATGCGGAGCACACCGTGGCCGTTGCGTCTGCCCCATCACGGCACAGATTCCTTGATGTTCTGCGTGAGTTCACCGGAATTAACTTCAACATTTGTTTTCACTCTTTTCCCCCTCCCCCTAGTTTCAACCCTTGACTTCCCCTCTCCCGTAGTTACATTTGTCTGCTTCTTACAGTCCTACTGGGACGGATTCATCATCATTTGCTAACATATCTGTCTCAAAATCTCAGCTTTGATCAGCTTGTATTTTATAACTTACATCTGTTCTACATTTAACCTTTTGTAATGCTGTTTTTCAAAAATATTACCTGATCTAACAAAAGAATTGTACTGGAGCAAGAGCTCCAAAGTGTAGATTGAAAGGGAAAAAAAAAGAAAGAAAGAAACCCCACCAAACATACCTGCCTACTTGACCGGATTTTTATTACTCGCCCAGAGTCAGCCTTTCATTAAATATATAAATCCATCATTTCTCCCACCTGGTGATGGGACCTCTGTTGGTCCAGGGGCTTCGCACTCTCCATCTGCTTTTGTCCCGTCATCTTGACCCTTCCTTTCCCTGAAAATTCATGCCAGAGATGGAGGCTGTGTGCAGGGTGCTTCTGGCTGAAACTGGAGCCGGACTTCCTGTCCTGCTGGCCTGTCCCAGAGAGGGGACCAGAGGTCCTTTCCAGCAGGTTCTGACTTCCAAGAGGTTTGGATTCAATTTCAAGTTGCTTATTTTATTTTAATAGCATTAATACATGTTTACCAATGAATTAGGAAATATTTAAGACACTGTATGAGGTATTAAAAAGTCATATAATAAATACCCACGTACCCACCCCCCCCAGCTTAAGAAATAAAATATTAAAATACAGTAGGAGGCCCTTTCCACATGGGTTTCTACCCAGAATACATCCTCCCCATCCCTTCCCTAGAGAAAAAGGCTGCCCAGAATTGGTATTGCCCATTCCCAGCTAATTCTCTACACTTCAGCTACTTATGAATACTTCTCTACATAAGATTTTTTTTTTCTTGCAGTTTTTGGCCAGGGCTGGGTTGGAACCCCCCACCTCCGGTATATGGGGCCAGTGCCCTACTCCTTTGAGCCACAGGCGCCGCCCTTTATGTAAGATTTTCAATATTCTTTTGCCACTTCCTATCTTTATTGCCACAAAATAATCCATTTTATAATGAAGGTTTCCATTATTTTCAACTTTCTTGCTATCACAAGCAGTGCTTTGTGAAAATTCTTACACTCGCCTCCTGGGGGGCTTATGTGAGAGGCTTTTGTAGGGTATAGGACGGAGAAGGAACAGCTGGTTCATGGGGGAGACACTTCCCTACTTGATAGTTTATTATATGACTAGATATTGCCAAACTCTTTCCTGGAAATGGCTGTATGCTTTCACACTCTTGCCAGTACTGCTGGAAACATTATGATATCTCGTAGCAGTTTTAATTTGCATATATTTGCTTAGTAACAATGTTGAAATGAGATGATGCAAAGTATAATAATATTGCTTATCAAGTGGCTGGCACATAGTTAGTATTCCATGGATGTTAATTATCATTACTATTATACCACACAGCAAGCCTGGGAGGTAGTTAAAACAATGATTACATCCATTTTAGAGAGGGGAGACCAAGACTGGAAATATACTAGCTAACATGCTAGATCCAAGAAAAAGGTAACCAGTGTGATGATGGGGGTGGCCTGTGGCACCTGTGATTCAAAACTGAACTGCTGGTGTTGCCACCCCACAGAAAGACTATGGCAGGGTTCAAGTCTGGGTTTGGGCTGCCTTCCCATCTTTCCTAGACACTTGTACACCCACTCTAGATCCAGACCCAAAGCAGGAACATGAAGGTCAGAGGTGACCTCTGCTTTTAGGCACAGGGCTCCATGAGAGCACAGCTGGCCATTGGGCACCCCAACCTCAATTTATCCCTGTGGTGGAGGAATTTCTCCCTCCCCACTTCCAGCCTGCCCCCTACAACGCATACCCAGAGGCCATAGATGTCTTTACCAGCCTTGAAAGGCAAGACTCAAGTCCACCTTCCTGCTGGCAAGCTACAGAAAGATACCTTTGAAGGCTCAGCAGTCATTCTGATGATTGATGGTAATGGCATTGAGGAAGAGGGCACCGCTGAGGAGGAGGAGGAGAGAAGGGAACCCACCACACATTTTTCTCTTTCTATGTGCCAAGCACTCTGTGAATTTTTTATATACATTCTTTGTCCTCTTTAGAGCTCATGAAAACTCTGTTACGAAGCCAGTACAGTCCCAGTAGGGTTACAGGAAACACAATTTATGCTCAGGGGAAGCCTGGTTTGGGGGATGTGCCCCCCAAAACTCTCTTTCTTCTATAAATTACTAAATGAATTTTCTTCAACAGGGTAAATCACAAACTCAGCAAATTAGTACTTTTTGGCACAAACACCCAGGACCGTCAGGACCCAAGGTAGCAGTAAACTCGAAGCTCTGTATCTGAATCCCCATCATTCACTCTTAGTCTTCACGTGGGACTCTGGCCACAGGACCGGGTCAGGTGATGGTTTGGGCTCCATACCCTGAGGCTTTGGGTTGGAGAAAGGACACTAGAGGTCCACTGCCACCACTCTGAGGCTGAGGTCAGACCCCACTCCTTTTTCTCTTACGATTTTCCAAATTCATGGCAACAGCTAAGGTTACCAAACATGCCTCTCTTGATGGGGCCGAAATCTCTCTCTCTCTCTTTTAAATTTTTTTGGTGTGGTTTTGTTATGCCAAATTCTACCCTTTGAAAAATGCAGAAGCCCATTAAAGATTAAGACTACAAACAAGCTTGAAACACATCTTAACGGCATTCACAAAGGTCGCAGGTGTAGGCAGGTCAAAGTGATATCTTGTTCTCCTAAATATTTCAACAGATAAACAAACTTCTGATTGCGTTATCTGTTCAAAAAATGACTTTGAACTTTCCGCCAGCGCCGCCCACTTGGGCTTTCTCAAACCCACAGAGGCCCAGCCCACAGATAAAGGCTGAGTGGTCCCCGAGGCCCAGGCCCTTTCATCTCACCTGAGCTGTGTACACGAGCCGTTTGCTTAGCTTGGCTCTGCTATCCTGAGGACCTTTTAAAAATCCTCCCATTTATTAGGCTCTAACGCCTAATCTGTAAATAAGCCAGGAGAAAAATGTCGATTTTAGCAGCAGTCGGAGTGCAGTTCACGTTCAGGCCGGCCGGTTCCTCCCGCTCCCTTCATGGTTTCTGTCTTTGGCTCTCCTCTCCCTTCATTCCTCTTCCCTTCCCACCTCTCTTCCATCCTTCAGCAGATAATAAAAGTAAGAAAAAGATTGGCTGTGTTTTGTACATGGGCTTCTAAAGTTCAGGTATCAAGAAAGACAAAAATCTGGTGGTGGAACGGGGTGCCTGGGTTTGAATTCTGGTCATGTAGGTCCTAGCTGTGTGACTTTTGGCAATTTACACAACCTCTCTGTGCCTCGGTTTCCTCATTAGTAAAAAGGAGATAATCATGGCACCCCTGCCCCACAGACTTGTAAGGATTAAATAAGTTATGCACATAAGGAACTTAGAACAGGGTTTGGCATGTGGAACACACGAGTCTTGGCCAGTGCTATTACTAATATGTTATTAACACACAGGAAGCTTTGAGGTTGTTTCATAGACTTGCCAGTGGTCTGTGAAGGGCTGTTCTCCATGGCATGGCCCAAGACCAACTCCTCCCTGACGAGGCAGGAAACCCTTCACAGCCTGGGTTTCCTAGTTGTGCTGATGTCCCCCAATCCCTCTAGGACAAACGGGGCTGAACAAAGAAAGGACAAGGTAGATGTTACCACCTGGCCCTCCAGAGTCCAGGCCAACGGGGTTGCCTGACACCGCCCCTCCCATCACACTTCCATCCCTCAGCATTTGGAGGCTGCAGGACCTATCCGGTGGCGATGTTTTAAATGATGGGGAACACTGTGGTTGGGCTGATCAAAGCACACCCCATTGAGAGGCTCATAGACAAGGCACTTCTGATGTTCAGGGACACATCAGTGATAGTGAATGCCACGTGCCACACCCCTGGTGAGAGCGTGTGGACCACCAAGCTCCACCTCAGCCACTTGGGTGAGGTTGGTAGGAAAGAGGTACACGAGGTCCTTCTTCCTCTGCTCTGGGCCCACTGTGGCGCGTCCAGCATCTCCCACAGGCCAGGTGAAGTTGGATGAATGAATGCTGCGCTCTTTCCCACTGGCAGGTGCAGGGACTCTGCCTCCTCACCTATGCCCCTTTCTCTGTCAGCCAGGGTCAGCAGAGGTGGCTGTCCCAAGATGCCCCCAGGCACAGAACAGAGAACACCTTCTCCAGACCCTTCAGAGCCCGTTCTGAGCAGAAGAGCATCCCCAGAGCACAGACACCCCAAATCTGAAAGGAGCAGAGTCCTCCCCTCACAGGCTGTGTACAGCAGAAATCTCAGATACTATTTGTATCTCCTACATGTGTAAGGGAAGCTCAACAGAAAGACGAGAATTCATCCTGGATGTACCGCAGCAGCTCAGTTGATCAGAACCAGGAGGATTTTTATAGCTGAGAGCTGCATTGCCACACTGCACTCGCCCGCACCATCCACGAGGGCTTTTCTGTGAGCTCACAGAGGGTAACCGAGAACAGACATCACTAAGAAAAGAGGCACCTGCAGTGCCTTGGTTAAGTTCATGACAGGGTTCATGAGTGCTGTCCACACAGAATCCATCCTCTCATTTGGCCCAGCTCCACCACACTCATTACCCACCCTCTTTTGCAGTTGATCGTGGCCCCGTCACTAAATTTTTGGCAATCAAATGTGAGCCAAGTGATGGGTACGGCTTCCAGTTCTGGGCTTAAAGACACTGCTTTTGCCTTCTCCATATGCTTTCTTGTCCCTCTTCACTGGATGTGGCAGAGACCCAGCAGGAAAAGTAATTCCCTAGGATAAGTCTGCCCAACTTCAACCCCAAATTCAGCCTACAGTGGCCCCAATCCAGCCACGCCTACCCATTTGAATACTGCCTACAGCTGCTTTTGTGGCACAAGGGCAGATTTGAGGAGTTGTAACAGAGACCATAGTTCTGGAAAACTTGAAAGCATTTATTATGTACCCTTTACAGAAAATGTGCACTGACTCCCACCCTAGGGGATGGTGCTCCTTCCCAGGGGAACTAGGAAGGCGCCTGGGGCCCTGAATGATCACCTGGAGCAGAGCTGGGCTGCGCACATCAGGGTTATTTAACCTCGGTTCACCAAGTCTTGGCATTGTTGAATCTCTCTGTTACAGCAGCACAGCCCCAACATGAGCTATGGTAATCTCTAGAAACTGCCTCAGACATAACTGTCAGCAGTGGCCGCCATCTCCCCTCTCCCAGGGCCCACCGTTCATTTGTGCCTTTTGCTGGATCCTGTATTGAGATAACCTAGGAGGGGCCTGGCCCACAGTGGGCATCTGTAAATACTTGTTGAACGAATGGATGATCAAGAGAATCAAAGAGAAAAGCCAAGAGAGAGGAAGACGAAGAGAAACCAAGGTGTCCTTTGCAGTGTGGAATGGCAGACACCGTCTGAGTCTGGAAGGCGGGGAAACCCTGCTCTGGGCCATACTGGCTGCGTGGCCTTCAGCGAGATATTTCGCCCCTCTGGGTCTTAGTTTCTTCATCTGTGAAAAGCGGATGGCAATTCCTAACCATGCAGTGTCATTGTCAGGACCAGAGGTCACGAAAGTAGAAGCTGTGATGGAGAAGGCGTGGTTGTGGTTGTGGTTGTTCATGTGTGCTGTCCACACAGAATCCATCCTCTCATTTGGCCCACCCCCATGTGGCCCCACCACTGCAGGGGCTGCTTCTCTGCCACCAGACATGAAGGAAGAGAAAAGAGGCAGGTGTCCTAAGACGATTTATACCCACAGCCCATGGGGGAAATACCATTTACAAGAGATTAGCTCCCTCTGAGTCACCAGATTTTCCCTAATTAATTTGTACCCACATGCTTCAAATACGACTAATCAGGTAGCCATATCAGTTTTGGGGACGGGTGATGGTGCCCGATACATTTCCTGTGTAAGAATGTCCTTGTTCTAGCTGTGGTATATATACACCATGGAATACTATTCAGGCCATCAAAAAACAGGCTCAAGCGGCTAAGGCGCCAGCCACGTACACCTAAGGTGGCGGGTTCGAATCCCCAGCCTGGGCCCGCCAAACAACAATGATGGCTGCAACCAAAAAATGGCCAGATGTTGTGGCGGGCGTCTGTGGTCCCAGCTACTTGGGAGGCGGAAGCAGGAGACTCGCTTGAGCCCAGGAGTTGGAGGTTACTATGAGCTGTGATGCCATGGTACTCTACCCAGGGGGATAGCTTGAGGCTCTGTCTCAAAAAAAAAAAAAAAAAAAAAGGCAGCAGCTGTACCTCTAATTCTGAATCCTCAGCATTCAGTAATGCTAAAGCACTGATGCTGAATAAGTGCAAGCTGAATCAATTATTAAGACTGATTCTTCCTTGAAAGTGTTTGTGGTAGGTGTGTATTAAGAGTATGGTCTACACTCTTAGTAAGACTTAATCTTATCACTACCACTCTGTGATATTAGACAAGATATTTAGTTCCTCTAGGCCTCATCTATAATATGAGGGTGAGGAACAAGATTAATACCTACCTCAAGGTTATTATGAAGATTAAATGAGATGATACAAAGTATTTAGGTCAGTGCTCAGTATATATCACCATAAATATTAAATACTATTATAGTTTCATTAATAAGCATTCCTGTGTTACAGATATTTATTAAATTCTACTAGGTTTTAAGCAGTGTTATAAAATAAATAGGATACAATGCTCTTCTCAGAAAAGATAAAACATATACACAAAGATAAATAACCTAGATCCCATGGTAAGTGGCAAAGGAATGATTTCCATAAGGGCTCAAGAGGCAGGAATAATTGCTAAGCAGATGAGAACATCAGGAAGGTGATAGAACGTGACCTGAGCTTTGAAGGACTAGTTGACAAGTTGCCAGGCTCCTTGAAGTCAGACTGCCTGTGTTTAAATCCTAGTTCTGCTATTTAACCTCCCTCCTAGGATTGTTGAGAAAATTAAATGAGTTAATACATGAGTTGAACACTTTGAATTGTTCCTCGAACATTGTTAAGGCTTGATAAATTATTAATAAGAACGAGAAAAGGGAGAATGCATTTCAGAAAGAACTTTAAGTAGAAATGAAGGGGAGATATTCTAGATTTGTTTGAAATGATAAAGCCAAATTGGGTAGAGGGATAACTTGTGGATGATTATGTTGGGAGCACTGTTAGAATGATTAAGCCAGGGAGTGTGGTGTCTTTTCCATATATGTATACTGAGGGAACTCGGGAAGATTTCTTGGGTTATTTGTCAAGGGCACTTGTGTGTTAAAGATCACAGTTCTAAGTCTGCATTTCTTACTGTCTATCTGTTTGTCTGTCTTTCTTTCTCTCTTTCTTTTTGAGATAGAGTCTTACTATGTCACCCTGACATCATAGCTCACAGCAACCTCAAACTCTTGGGCTTGAGCGATTCTCTTGCCCCAGCCTCCCAAGTAGCTGGGACTATAGGCACCTGCCACAATGTCTGGCTATTTTTGGGTTGCAGTTGTCATTATTGTTTATCAGACTTGGGCCAGGTTTGAACACACCAGCCCTGGAGCATGTGGCTGGCACCCTAAGCAATGAGCTACAGGTACCAAGCCTCACTGTCTTTCTTGATTTCAAAATAGCTGAAGCTTCTGTTCAAACTAATTTTGACAACAAAGCTCATGATGTTCTATCCTGAACCATTGTACCTCTTTAGTTTGTCCATTTCTTTTTGTAAATGTGTTTGGGTAACTTTCTCTTTTTCTCTATATGCTAGTTGTTTGTGTAATTGTTATTCCTTTTCTCCAAAATTTAGGGCTTCTGCTGCGGTTTTCCTCTCTATCCTTAAAACCCCAGTCTAGGCTCGGCGCCTGTGGCTCAAGTGGCTGAGGTGCCAGCCACATACGCCTAAGGTGGTGGGTTCGAATCCAGCCCAGGCCCACCAAATAACAATGATGGCTGCAACCAAAAAATAGCCAGGTGCTGTGGCAGGCGCCTGTGGTCCCAGCTACTTGGGGGGCTGAGGCAGGAGACTCGCTTGAGCCCAGGAGTTGAAGGTTGCTGTGAGCTGTGATGCCACGGTACTCTACCCAGGGGGACAGCTTGAGGCTCTGTCTCAAAAACAAAACAAAACCAAAAAACCCCAGTCTAGATGCTAAATCCCAAATAGATACGGTGGAAAGGACCAGATAGAGGGAAAAAAGAAAGAAGAAAAGGGAATATCCCCTAGTCCTGATATCTTGTTTTATGGATGAGGAAATTAAGGTACAAAGAAAGAAAAGTCACATGCTCAAGATCTACAGCTAATTAATGAGCAGATCTGTACCTTTCAGGGCTAAAATAGGGCTCTTTTATCCTGTCATCAAACTGTGATTCTCAACCATCTGGTTAGGAATTGTTGTAGTACTATCAGTAAAATTTTTATTATTACTATTAAATATAAAGACAAAAAATGATTTTACTACCAGGAATAATACGATAATAATTCATCTGTATTTATGAGAAGCTGGTGATTACATTTCTTCGGTGAGCATCACTATTCTTTTTTATTTTTTAAGTTGCTGTGTTCTTTTTATTTTATTTGTTTTTTATTTATTATTATTATTATTTTTTTTTTCTTTGGCTGGGGCTGGGTTTGAACCCACCACCTCTGGCATATGGGGCCAGCACCCTACCCTTTTGAGCCACAGGCACTGCCCCAGCATCACTTTTCTTAAAGTAATACTTACGAAGCAATACTGCAGGTTAGTCATGGCAGCTCATGCCTATAATCCTAGCATTCTGAGAGGCTGAGGCAGGTGGATTTGCTTGAGCTCAGGAGTTCAAAACCAGCCTAAGAGTAAGACCCCCAGTTCTACTAAAATTAGAAAAAAGTAGCTGGGCATGGTGATGAGTGCATGTAGTTCCAGCTACTTGGGAAGTTCTAGCTACTTAGGAGACTGAGGCAAAAGGATTGCTCAAGCCCAAGAGTTTGAGGTTGCTGTGAGCTATGATGATGCCATCTCTACTCAGGGGGACGGAGAGAGACTCTGTCTCAAAACAAAACAAAACAAAAAAAGAACAATACTGCAAAATCCACTTTGATAAGAAAAGCGTTTCTTTCTTTCATTTTTAGAGTTGTAAATTATAAATATGATAGTGTTATAAACATGAATTTTATTCTTCAAAATGTTGTGGACTTTTTGTTTCTATCAAAGTGGGACACAGGTCCTTTTACAGAGTCTGTAAAAGGATAGGATAATCAAATTAGCTTTAAAAGTTGGGAACCCTTGTAACTTTACCTCACAGCCCCAGTCCTGCACTTGTGCTATTGCAGCAAAAGTCTCTTGAGCTGTCTTCAGTTTCTTACATTTTAATATGTGCCACACAAAAGGTGAGAACTTTCTTTAAGCATGTTCTTCTCTTTCCTATCTAGATACAATGTGATAGAATATATATATAAGGCCCTAAACTTAGTGTCTGGCCACACTAGTTGTTCATTAAATATTCCTTTCCCGTTTTACAGAGCAGATAATTTTTCCTATACACTTTAACGTGTATAAATGTTAGTTCCTAATCACAAATTCACTATCATATTCCTTCCCTTTATTCTCTTGAAATATATTGTTTTTATGTGGCAATATACCCTCTCTGCATTTTTGAAAATTTGCATAGTGTAAAGGTACATTTTAGTCACTCTAAGCATAATTTTATCATGAAATTGTTTTACAACTGGTAATCTTTTCATGGTCTGTATTTTTTCCCATGATTAAAGAAGGAAGAAGTGGCCTGGGCACCATAAAGAGATCCCAGACCTGTGCAGATTATGCCACATTCCTTCTAAAACAGACTTTCAGACTAGATTCATTTTTACTGAAATACTAATTTTTAAATCATTGTTGAACATTGTGAGGTTAAATTGTATAATTCACAAATGTCTATACAAAAAAAAAAAAAAAACATGTTTCTGGGTGGCACCTATGGCTCAAGGAGTAGGCCGCTGGTCCCATATGCCAGGGGTGGCAGGTTCAAACCTCACCCCGGCCAAAAACTGCCCAAAAAAACCCCAAAAAACAAAACCGTGTTTCCATATCCTTAGTGCCTTGTATCAGACCATTTATGTTTCCTATGGTTTGGTTTCTTTTTCCTGTCTTCATTTTTCTGAAGGGAGAAGGGGATTTTTCCCCCCTTCTCTGATCTGTGATTTGTTTTATATTTGCATGGTTACCCTTTAGAACATATTTTATCTTCTAATTATGCTATTAAGAGGGAAGAGAATTTTTTTTGCTTCAAAAAAAATTTTTTTTGAGGGATGAATTTTTTGGGGGTGTGTGTGTATGTAGTTTTTTTTAGCCCCTTTATGTAATGTTTTGAAACTTATGTTTCTATTTTTAAGATCTTTTCTTATGTTAAATTATTTTATTGTTTGGAGAAAATTGTTAAATTATATATTTATGGATGGTTGCTAGTCTTTACTTCTAACTTCATGTAGTAAATACATTTTGCTGTTAACTTGATTCTTAGATATTAAGTTTTATAATTTAACTTGTTTGGGTATTATCTCTACAATTTGCCTAGCTCGAGATAGAAAGGGATAATTGATTTTTGCCACTTTCATTTTATATACAATATAATTTGGTGACCTTGTTCCTTTCATTTATTATCATTTTCTAGTTTTTATTTATGTCTCCTAAAGCTTGTGAGGAGCTTTTATGCTTATGTTCTATGTTTATTATGTTATGCATTCCTATAGGCTATTGTCTCTGTTATAAAGTGTATTCATTTCTTTTTCATTTTTAATATGATTATATTCTAGATATTTTGTTTAATTCATGATATATTTTTGTTTGCATATATTTGTATATAAAAATATTCGTATATTTTTGTTAGCTAGATTTGTCAGCTTGGCTTTTAGTTTCTTTTCATCTCCATGTTTATGGTTTTTTTGTTCATTTAATTAATACTTCACTTTTACCTCCATTTAGCAAACATTTTGCTATTACCATCATACTAAACATTTTTATGTATATGTGCATGTTATAATTTCTAAACAAATTGACTGAGTTTTTCCCTTTTTTCATAGATTTTTAGACTATTTTAACATTTTTATACCCATTGCTATTTTGTAACTAAGGATGCTGATAATCAATATATGAGAATTTAGTACACTTTACATGAGTTAATTTTTATGACAGTTATCTTTGCCAGATCAATTTTATTAGTAAATTAAAAACATAAAAAAAAATTAAAATCTTCCTAATCCAGTATGTCTAATTTAGTAATTTAAATTTCAATTCTTGGGTCATTTTGTTTCTTTTATTTTAAAAAATTGTCATTGGCTTTTCTAAAAGTGAATCATGTGAATTATGTGAGATAACTTCGAAAGAGGAAAATACATTTTAGAACCTATATGTTATATAAACACGTTGTGGAGTGATGTGAACATACAAATTGAAGTCATTGTTTCTTTTACTTTATGATTTATATTAATTTATTTGTTGAAAAGCATTTGACAGTTTAATAATTAAAGAACAAAAGGAAAGCAGCATTAAAAACAAAATCAGAGAAGTGAAAACAATGTAACCTAAAAATTTGTATCCTCCTATTAATTTGAAATTTGAAAAAAGTCAGAAAATGAGCAAAAGTCACTTAAGAAATAATGAACAGAATGAGGGAGTAGGAAGAAATTTTGGTATGATTATGCTGGTAATCTGAGGCAAAGCAGTTTCTGTGTTTGAACATTAAATTTAGCTCTGAGCTTCCTGGCAAGAAAGAGAAAAAAGGAAACAGGATGGATTTTGTAGTTACTGTCTGATAAAGAAAGCTTATCAGTTTTTCAGAAGAGAGAAACTTAGTTTCTGAGTCCTGAATATCAATGAGTTTTGTTATGTGAATTCTTATATAAGGAACATAATTTATATTTCTATTTTTATAAATTAATAAATTTCTGCTATTGCTGTTTTAGCCATCAGGTACTGTTATTTTATTTGGTCGTATTAGGTTCATGTCCACTGTTGTCAAAGTGGAAATACCATGGATGGGGATATGTTTATGTATTGCCCCTAGAGTTGTAGCCATTGACGAACAGGAAACTGAAAGCTAAAAGTTCAGGAAATGTGTTCTATTTAAACTGTGTGGAAAAAATGTATATAATTCTTTCCTGAATTCCATGAACATTGAAGACTGAAAAATTTATATATGTATTTAATTAGAGGTGAATGTTAAAGATTCTTAGAATAATGCTGTCAGATGCTTAAATATAATGGATACAGTGTGTGCATCGTAGGCCAGGAACATTGTGCAATGCTAGAAAAAAATGCAACAGATTATTATAATGTTCAGCTATACTCTTTCAAGAAATAAAACAGCTGGCACATCAGTTGAATTCTTCAAGGATGTCTTATTTTCAGAGAATTACCGAGTTTTAGTTTAGTTCCAAGGAAGGAGAAAGTCCCTGTTGTATAAGCTAGCCCATTGCATTCTTAGGAAGTTCTGATGGTTAAGTTTTATATTTTTATGTTGAACTGAACTTTGTTTTCCTGTGATTCATTAATGTACACTATAGCAGTGTTTTTCAACCTTTTTTATCTCGCGGCACACTTGAACCTATGTTTTGTAGCACACTTAACTTATGTTGATGAAAAAAAAAAGATTAAGTAAAAAGAGTATACTTACTGTGCTTTGAACCTGTTCTGAAATAATTTAATTAATAATCTTTAGAATTTTTTATGGCACACTTGTTGAAAAATCACTGTTCTATAGTTTTCAGAGTGTTAATAAATTATTAGTTGATTCACCTTTTATTGAAATGTTAAGTATGATCTCAAGTGTTTTCTTAAGTATTGCAGCATTTTAGGTGCCTCTTAAAATACTAACTATAGGGTTGTTTTTTTTGTTTGTTTTGTTTTTTGAAATAGAGTCTCACTCTGTTACCCCAAGCTAGAATGCAGTGGTGCCAGCCTGGCTTACAGCAACCTCAAACTCTAGACTCAAGCAATCCTCCTGCCTTAGCCTCCTGACTAGCTGAAACTACAGGCACCAAGCACAATGCCCAGTTACTTTTTCTATTTTTAGTAGAGACAGGGTCTTGCTTTTAATCAGTCTGGTGTTGAACTCCTGAGCTCAAGCCATCCTCCTGCCTTGGCCTCCCAGAGTGTTAGGATTACAGGTGCAAGCCACTATGTCTGGCCTATAGAAGTCTTTGTATCTGAAGTTATAAAAAATTTCTAGCAGAGGAGACGTGACTGATATATATGTCTGGTAGACCTATATTTTCTTACTAAGTATAGTAAGAAAAATTAAGTTTGTGTACTTTGCTGTTTTGTTTGAGTCTCACTCCATCTCCTAGGCTGGAATATAGTGGCAGTGGCAGTGGCAGTGAGTTCCCTGCAGCCCAAGCTTCTGGGCTCAAGTGATACTCCTAACTCAGCCTCTCGAGTAGCTAGAACTATAGATGCATGCCACCACACCTAGCTCATTTTTTATATTTTGTAGGAATGGGCTCTTAGTATCCTGCTCAGGATGGTTTTCAACTCCTGGGCTCAAGCTATTCTCCCGCCTCAGCCTCCCAAAGTGCTGGGATTACAGACACAAACTACCATGCCCAGCCTATACTTAGCTTTTTTAACAGGATGTGATTAATAAGGATTTAACATTTTTATTCTTTGAGACAGCCATGCAATTTTAGTAGCTTCTTAGGAATGGAAATTTTCTTGTATTGTACATTTTAACAAAAGAGGTAAATGACTGTTTCACTGCCAGTTTTATGATTTGAAGTCATAGTCACACAATACATTGAGAGGCCATATTAAGTGAAAATTCCGTTTATTAGAAAGTCAGGAGATGAGGAGCAGGGGTTTCTCAGAGGAAAATCTTAGAGTACTGTTTCCAGCTGAAAGGGAAGAACAGACTCTGGACAAAAACAAGGAATTTCATCAAGGCCATAAAGGGCCTGGTATAGTGGGAAAAGGAGTTGGACTTTACATAGTGGCTGATCTGCTATTGCAGTACAGGGTCTTTCTAAGAATAATTTTTACATTCTTATTGTATTACATGTCTGTTATAGGAAAATTTAATAAAGATGTATGTCAGTGAAGAAAATAAAAATTTCCTGTAATTTTTTTTTCCTTTTGGAATGTTAACTAATTTCCCTTAAACTTCATTTAACATCCAGGTTACTTTTTATTTGTTTAATTGAAAGGGTGCTTATTGAATTGTTCTTTCTACAAATTGTGCTTTTTTTTTTTTGCAGTTTTTGGCCAGGGCTGAGTTTGAACCCACCACCTCCGGCATATGGGGCCAGTGCCTTACTCCTTTGAGCCAC
The DNA here is from genome assembly GCA_963574575.1 of Galagoides demidoff. Taxonomy (NCBI): domain Eukaryota; kingdom Metazoa; phylum Chordata; class Mammalia; order Primates; family Galagidae; genus Galagoides; species Galagoides demidoff. Next base: position 38,340 of record CAUYQV010181226.1, read on the forward strand.
TGGCACCACCCAAAATTGTGCTCTTAATGACTTTAAAAATTACAGGGGAGATAGGGGTTAATCATTTTAAAGACTTTTTAAATATAATGATTCTCTTAATAATCTATTTTATGAGAGCCCTAGACATAATTAGCAGAGTGAGAATACAGACTTATGGGAAAATAGGAAAAATAGAGGTCATTAGACATAATGCTTGACATACACTAAGTTTTCCATAAGTAATTGCTGAATGAATGGATGAGTTTCTCATTAAGCACTTTTCTTTTTCTAGAGATGGAGTCTTGCTCTGTTATCTGGTCTAGAGTGCCAGGGTCTCAGCCTAGCTCATAGCAATCTCCTGGGCTCAGGTATTCATTCCTCCTGCCTCAGCCTCTCAAGTAGCTGGGATTATAAGCATGCACCATTACACGAGCCTGACCTTTTTTTTTTTTTTTTTTTTTAATAGAGATGAGATCTTACTATTGCTCAAGGTGGTCTTGAACTCCTAGCTTCAAGAGATCCTTCCACCTTAAGCTCATAAAGTGCTGGGATTACAAGCATGAGCCACTTGGCCTGGCCTCATTAAGCTCTTTTAATAGTTCATATTTCCTGTACTGTTGATAATCAAGATTAATTATAGTCATCTAAGGTTAAGAGCTTTTGCTGTACTCTGCTTTTTCTTATTGAAAATGTAATAAACTGGTCATTTTCCATAAAAGGCATGTATATATATATACATACATGCACATTATTTCAAACAAAAAGTAAAATTCCTTGTTTCTTCGCCCAAATCTCATTCTCCAGAATCAGCTACTAATGGGTTAATATATTTCTTTTTAGTTGTTTTCTATGCATTTACACATACATATGCATTGTCTTTGTACAAATAAAATATATACAAAATTCTGTTCTAGAAATTTTTTTTCTTCATGCCATTCGTTAGCATCCTACCCTATCAACTTATGTATAGTTATTTCTTCATTTTTACACAGAGATGTATATTAATGATCTCTTAAGGAAATTTCTTTTCTTTTTTTTTTTTCTCAACTGTTTCAACAATGTCATGTTTCATAGCCTTTTACATATACTTTTGCTTGCTTCTGTAAGAATATTTTTCGGTTAATTTCCTAAAAGTGGTATTGTTGGGCTAAAGGATGTTTGCACTTAAATTTTTTATAGATGTTGGCAAATTTGCCCTTCAAAATATTGTACCAGTGTGCACTCTTGCTCAGTATGTGTAGTGTTATTTTTATGATGACTATACATGCATTTTGTGGATTAGAAAGATGTTCAGAAAATAATAGATTAAGTGGTATACAGATGCTCCTCAATTTACAATAGGATTACATCTTGATAAATCCATTCATTATACATTGAAAACATCTTAAGTCAAAAAGTCATTCTATACATCTAACCTACCAAACATCATAGCTTAGCCTAGCTTGCATTAGGCATGCTCAGAACACTTCCATTAGTGTTACATTACAGTTGGGCAAAATCATATAATACAAAGCCTATTTTGTAATAAAGTATTGAATATCTTATGTAATTTATTGAATACTTTACTGAAAGTGAAAAAATAGAACAGTCATATGGGTACTCAAAGTATGATGGTTTCTAGCTTTTATACTATCATAAAGTTGGAAATTTTATTTTATTTTTTATTGAGAAATTTTTTCTCTTTTTTTTTTTTTTGAGACAGTCTCACTCTGTTGCCCTTGGTAGAGTGCATGGCATCATAGCCCACAGCAACCTCAAACTGTTGGGCTCAAGTGATTCTCTTGCTTTGGCCCTCTGAGTGGCTGGAACTGCCTTTTATTCACTATAAGTACCTGCCACAACATTTGGCTATTTTTATAGATGGGGTCTTGCTCTTGCTCAGGCTGGTCTCAAACTTCTGAGCTCAAGCAATCCACCCAACTTGGCCTCCCAGAGTGCTAGGATTACAGGCATAAGTAACTTTTAAGGTTTTAAGTTGAACCATTGTGAGTTGGAGACAGTATTTCTGTTGTCTGATGTGATCAGTTGAAGTTAAGTGGACAATGGTGTAGTATGTCCTGTACAGAAATGTAGTGCACATTGCACAGATTCAGATGTGGAAGATCATGATGGTGGTTTTCCAGGTTTTTATCTTAGAATGTTTAAGATAAACATTTCCCAGTGACATTCTAAAGGGGTAGAAGGCCCTGAATGTTGGTTCAAAAAGCTTAGATTTGTTGTATTGATGAACTATTTAAATTCCTTGAATTGGGGAGTAATGTGGTGAGTGTACTATATGAAAGATTTCACTGGAAGTATGTATAGAATGAGTGGAAGTGAGTGAGTAGGCTGGAGGTAGGTTGGATGGAAACCCGATAATTTATAAGGGAAATTGAAAATCTCTGGCTTGGCGCCTGTGGCTCAAGTGGCTAAGGCACCTGTGGCTCAAGTGGCTAAGGCACCAGCCACATACACCTAAGATAGCACGTTCAAATCCAGCCCGGGCCCGCCAAAACAACAATGATGGCTGCAACCAAAAAATAGCCAGGTGTTGTGGCGGGTGCCTGTGGTTCCAGCTACTTGGGAGGCTGAGGCAGGAGACTAGCTTGAGCCCAGGAGTTGGAGGTTGCTGTGAGCTGTGATGCCATGGCACTCTACCCTCTACCCAGGGAGATAGCTTGAGGCTCTGTCTCAAAAAAAAAAAAAAAAAAAGAAAATCTCAGAATATGGCGTTAGCTATGGAATTGGAAAGTAAGATAGTGGGAAACATAGTGACTAGATGGTAGGTCCTATTGACTAAATGTATAAAAATATATTAAAGTTGTAAACCTAGGAGAATGGCTAGATAATATAGATTATGAAGTAAGTTAAGAAGGGGTCAATTTTGAAATAGTTAATTTTTCTTTAAAAACGGAAATAAAAGGCTTCTGACATCTATAGCCAAGGCAATTAGAAATCAATCAAATACTGGAGAAGAAGAAAGGGGGAAATGATGACTAGATTTGGGAGTTATTCTAATAGACATAGTAGTTGGAATTAAGAGTGGGTGAGTTCTGGGATGAGGTGGTTGATAGGGGGAAACCTGTTGATTGCAGAACTACCTTTTGAAAAGCTGATACTCACAATAATGAAAGATATGGAGTGCGAAGAATCAAGAGAAATGTTACCAAGTCCTCACTTTCATTTTTTTACTCTACATATGATACTATATTTACTGGATGTTTTCCTGGTAGATTCCATGTTCTTTCTTTGGAAATGGGACCTCAGAAAATTTTGATGATTATTTTAAAAAATGTAATTACATTTTATTCCTGAAATTGAATGTGAAACTTGTAAAAGGGTCTTGGAAAAGTAGTTTAGGTATCATATGCTGTGTTCCTCTTAGTTTCATAAAAATATCTTCATCTTATTTGAATCTGTAGATCTAAAACAAAATATGGCTGATTCTTGGATAGATAAAAGTCTGGATACTTTTCACGTTTGAATTGATCATTAAAAAAATATTTCCTGGTTTCAAAACTCCTTCTAAAAGGAGCCAATAATTATAAGGCTCCTTTTAGAAGGACATTTAGAAGGACATAGTGTGAATTCAGTTTTTGCTCTCTTAGTGCTTGTCAGCATGGAGCCTGTTCACAGGAAGTTTATCTAGAATCAGAGTCAGGGACCTGTGACACTCCCAGAATCAGTATGTGAAATGGTCAGAGTGCAGGCTGGCTCCACTGTTCACTACAATATACCCATGGGTAAACACTTAACCTCTCTGTCCCTTGGATTCTCTATCTGGACATTGCAGTAATAAAAATGTCAATTTTAGGGTTGAAATCAAAAGGATCTGTCATTCTAGTAAGGGGAGATAGGCAATACACTAATGCTGTAAATATATGTGCTAAGTGGTGAGTAGAGAAAAAAAATAGTGGGGTTGATTATAACAGTTTCTTGCTCTTTTTTGGCAGGTTACAGGAAAAACCTGTCTGATAAGAAAATATGTGAACAGAGACCTAAAAGAAGTGGGGGAGCAAGCTATGCCCCTATCTTGGGGAAGCATTACAGGTAGAGGGGATAGCAAGCACAAAGGCCTTGAGGAGGGCCTTTATAAATTGGAGGGGACAGCAAGCAGGCTACTGAGTGAGAGCAGTAAGAAATTATTTCAGAAATAGGCAGTGATCATCATGTGTAGAGTTTTAAACATAAGGACTTTGGGTTTTATTCTTTGTGAGATGAGAAACCATTGCAGTATTGCCAGAGTAATTTTTCAGAAAGCTAGTCTGATTGTCACTTCTTTTCTTAAAAATGCTTTGTATCCCTGTTTCCTTTGGAATAAAGTCCAAATGCTTTATTCTGGTACACAAGGTCCTTCACAGTCAGGCCTCTGCCTATTTATTTAGCATCATCTGCTCCTTTCCCACATGTACCCTTCACTTTAGCCAAATTGGAACACATTCAGTTCCCTGGATGGGTCATGATGATTCGTGTCTTCGTGTCTTTCTGCACAATTTGCTCTGTGAGAAACCTTCCCCCTCAGTTCACATGGTCTCTGGCTGTTTTAGAGGGTCCTCTTTGTGCTCATGTTCTCTCACCATTCCATCCTCTAGCCACTTTGTACTCAAGCCACATAGTCTTAGAACGTACTGTGTTCTTTTACCAGCCTTGATTTTACTCTTGCCACGCCCTTCCCCGTTGAAATTATGCCCATCCTTCAAGAACCACCTCAGACATTGCCATCTTTTCCTTTTTTGGACCTTTATAAACACTTTGTCGCTCTCTTATACCTTATCATAATTACCTTAAATTAAAATGTTTATTTGCCTTACCTCACAAATAATCCTTGGGCTAACTTTGTAGCCCCTAGAATAGGGTCTTGCATACATTTTGTATTCAGTAGGCATTCATGGTGTACAGAATTGATTAAGATAATTAGAAAATGTTAGCATGGGCTTGGCGCCTATGGCTCAAGTGGCTAAGGCGCCAGCCACATACACCCAAGGTGGCGGGTTCGAATCCAGCCCGGGCCCACCAAACAATGATGGCTGCAACCAAAAAATAACCGGGTGTTGTGGCGGGCACCTGTGGTCCCAGCTACTTGGGAGCTGAGGAAAGAGATTCACTTGAGCCCAGGAGTTGGAGGTTGCTGTGAGCTGAGATGCCACAGCACCCTACCCAGGGGAACAGCTTGAGGCTCCTGTCTCCAAAAAAAAAAAAAGAAAATGTCAGCATGGAGCTTTTAATCTGCTAAGGGGCAAAAGCAGCAAAATGAATAAATATTAAAATGAGATGACTATTAAATTAATAAATGTACTATAATACATGATAATAACAGTAACCCTTGTTCAGGCATGTACTTACTCCTAGCACCAGAAATTAGTGTACCCATTTTGAGGTGTTAGTTGGTAGAGTACATTCAGATGCATAAAAATGTTCATAGTTTTTGACCCAATCATACTACTTTTGGAAGTCCTCTTGAGAAAATAATACGAGCTAGAATGACAGTTACAACTACTATTACCACAATGTTGAAAATTGATTATATAACAGGCACCATTCAAAGCCCTTTATGTACATTACTTAATTTAATCCTCAGAATCCCAAGAGGTGTTGATACTGTTAACCTCATGTTTAAGATGGGGAGACTGAGGAACAAAAAAGTTAAGTGACTTGCCCAAGATCATACAGCTATGTTGTCAAGCTGATTCTCACTCAAACAGACTATTTCAAATCCTTACTCTCAATTATATGATATGATAAAAAGGTAGGCACAAAAATGTTTAGTGTTATGCAAGAGTTTATTTCTTTGTTGTTGTTAAGACAGTCTCACTTTCAGTAGGAGTTTTTTTTTTTTTTTTTTTTGTAGAGACAGAGTCTCACTTTATCACCCTCGCCCTCTGTAGAGTGCTGTGGTGTCACACAGCTCACAGCAACCTCCAACTCCTGGGCTTAGGCGATTCCCTTGCCTCAGCCTCCCAAGGAGCTGGGACTGCAGGCACCTGCCACAATACCTGACTATTTTTTTGCAATTTGGCCAGGGCTGGCCATCCTCGGTATGTAGGGCCAGCACCCTGCCCACTGAGCCACAGGCACTGTCTAGGAGTTTATTTTTTATTTATTTTATTTTATTTTTTTGAGACAGAGTCTCACTATGTTGCCGTTAGTAGTGCGCTATAGCATCACAACTCACAGTAACCTCCAACTCTTGGGCTTTAGCGATTCTTTTGCCTCAGCCTCCCAAGCTGCTGGGACTACAGGCACCTGCCAGAATGCCTGGCTGTTTTTTTGTTGTTGCAGTTGTTTAGTTGGCCTGGGCCGGGTTCAAACCCACCACCCTCAGTGTATGTGGCTGGCACCATAGCCACTGTGCTACAGGCACTGAGCTAGGAGTTTATTTCTTGACCCTCAATTCTGTTCCCTTACTCTATGTGTCCTTAACCCTGGTATCACACTGTCTTGATTATTGTACATTTGTGTAGGTAAGTTTTGAAACCAGGAAGTGTGAGTCCTGCAACTTTGTTCTTTTTCAAGGTCATTTGGTTATTTTGGGTTTATTACATTTCCATATGAATTTTAGGATCCCCCTGTTAATTTCTACAACACATCCAACTCAGAATTCGGCAGGGAGTTCATTGATTAATTTAGTGATCATTCAGTAGAATATAATGCCGTCATTCAAACTTATGGTAATAAGGACAACAATAACAGTTTAAAATGTCTATAGTGTTAAGTTGGAAGAAGCAGAGTATAAAATATGTACATTGTGATGGCAACTGTACATATGAAAACTGTATGAAAACCGTTGCTAAAAAGAACTGCTGTGAAGAGAATGAGAAGCCATGACAGATACTGGGAAAAGATATTTGTAAAATATGGATTTGATAAGGGACTCTTATCCAAAATATGCAAAGAACTCTCAAAACTAAACATTAAGAAAATAAACGGATTGATTTGAAAATGGGCAAAATACCTGAACAGACACCTCACCAAAGAAAGTACACAGATGGCAAACAAACATGAAAAGATGCTCAACGTCATATGTCATTAGGAAAGGGTAAATTAAAGCAGTAATGAAATAACACTGCACACTTATTAGACTGGCCTAAAACTCCAAACCTTGACAATACCAAATGCTGACGAGGGTGTGAAGCAACAGGAACTCCATTTATTGCTGGCAGGAGTGCAAAATAGTATAACCACTTTGGAAGACAGTCTGGCAGTTTCTTAAAAAACTAAAAACACTTGCACACAGATGTTTATAGCAGTTTTATTTATAATTGCCAAAATTTAGAAGCAACCTAGATGTCCTTCAGCTGGGGAATGGATAAATAAACTGTGTTACATCCAGACAATGAAACACTATTCATGGCTTGGTGCCTGTAGTACGCCAAGTGGTTACGGCACCAGCCATATACACGAAGGCCGGTGGGTTCAAACCCAGCCCAGGCCAGCTAAAACAACAATGGCAACTGCAACAAAAAATAGCTGGGCATTATGGCAGGCCCCTGTAGTCCCAGCTACTAGGGAGGCTGATGCAAGAGAATCGCTTAAGCCCAAGAGTTTGAGGTTGCTGTGACCTGTGACGCATTGGCACTCTACCGAGGGCAACATAGTGAGACTCTGTCTCAAAAAAAAAGAATTACTATTCATTGCTAAAAAGAAATCTTATCAAACCATGAAAAGGCAATGGGAAAAATACCTGAACAGACACCTCACCAAAGAAGATACACAGATGGCAAACAAACTTAAATGCATGTCACTGAGAGAAAGAAGCCAACCTAAAAGGGCTGCATACTATACAATTCCAACTGTAGGACATTCTGGACAAGGGAAAACTATGGAAACAGCAAAAAGATCATTAGTGGCAAATCATAACCATTTTGAGATATCATCTAACTCCAGTAAGATTAGCCCACATCACAAAATCCCAAAACTACAGATGTTGGCGTGGGTGCGGAGAGAAGGGAATACTTCTCTACTGCTGGTGGAAATGCAGGCTGGTGTGACCTTTTTGGAAAGAAGTTTGGAGAATACTCAAGGAACTAAAAATAGACCTACCATTCGATCCTGCAATTCCTCTACTAGATATATTACCGAGATGATCAAAAATCATTTTACAACAAAGACATTTGCAGCAGAATGTTTATTGCAGCCCAATTTATAATTGCCAAGACATAGAAACAGACCAAGTGCCCACTGACCCATGAATGGATTAACAAATTGTGGTATACGTATGCAGTGGAATACTATGCAGCCATAAAAAGAGGGAGACTTCACGTCTTTTATGTTTACCTGGATGGCGCTGGACATATTTTTCTTAGTAAAGTATCTCAAGAATGGAAAAAAATTATCCAGTGTACTCAATACTACAATGAAATCAATATATAATCACCTACCCATTCATACGAATGGTAAAACATAACTATAGTCTACAAAGTAGAAGGGAAGAGGAGAGAGAGGGGAGAGGAGGGCAGGAGGTGGGAGGAAGCAGGGTATTTGGGGGGAACTGACCTAATGTGCATGATGCAATGGTACATTTCAAAACTATTAAGAATAGGGTGTAATTGTCTTACCACAACAAATAAGTAAGCGAGGTGATGGATGTGTTATCAGTTCAGTGTAAGCATTTCACATTGTGTATCAAATCACTACACTGAACCCCTTAAATGCATCAATGTACACAGTTAAGAGTTAATTTAAAGGCTCGGCGCCTGTGGTTCAAGCGGCTAAGGCGCCAGCCACGTACACCTAAGGTGGCGGGTTCGAACTCCCAGCCCGGGCCTGCCAAACAACAATGATGGCTGCAACCAAAAAATGGCCCGGCATTGTGGCAGGCGCCTGTGGTCCCAGCTACTTGGGAGGCGGAGGCAGGAGACTCGCTTGAGCCCAGGAGTTGGAGGTTGCTATGAGCTATGATGCCACAGCACTCTACCCAGGGGGATAGCTTGAGGCTCTGTCTCAAAAAAAAAAGAGTTAATTTAAAAAAATAAAAATTAAAAAACCATTGCTTGCCAGGGTTTAGAGGAGAGGGAAGGATGACTAGCTGGAACGTGAAAGATTTTTAGGGGAGTGAAACTGTTCTGTATGATACTATAATGGTGAATATATATCATACATTTGTCTAAACCCATAAATGTGTAACACCAAGAGTGAACCCTAACATATAGACTTTGGGTGATAATGATATAGGTTCGCTGATTGTTCACAGTTGTCAGTGTAGGTTCAGTGGTTGCAGTACATGTACCACTCTGGTGCTGTATGTTAATGGAAGTGGAGGAAGCTAAGGGGTGGGCAGCAGGTATGTAGGAACTGTCTACTCTGCTTACTTTTGCTCTGTACCTAAATACTCTAAAAAATAGAGTTTTTTTTTAAGTTCCTTTAAATTGTGATGATACTTGGATTATGATTCTCTTTTCCTTTCTTTTTCCCCCAAATTTTCTGTAACTATATTACATTTATAATTTAGAATTTTAAAGTTTTTAAGTTTTGGACAACAGAATAAAATTTTTTTTAGAGACAGAGTGTCACTATGTTGCCCTTAGCATCACGCTCACAGCAACCTTCAACTCTTGGGCTTAAGCGATTCTCTTACCTCAGCCTCCCAAGTAGCTGAGACTACAGGCACCTGCCACAATGCCTGGCTATTTTTTTGTTGCAGTTGTCATTGTTTAGTAGGCCCAGGTCGGGTTCGAACCCGCCAGCTTTGGTGTATGTGGCTGGTGCCCTAACCACTGAGCTACGGGAGCTGAGCCAAAATAAATTCTTAACTTGAGATGCAACCCTTAGTTTTATAGATAAAAAACAGTTACCTAACTTTCCAGGAAGACTGAAGATTAGGAGCTGGAGTATAAGGTTATGGTTAGAATGAGCCAATCTAAGATTGGTTCAGCTCCTTGAATTCTTCTTTCTTTCTTTAGTCAGTTTCATTCACTTTCTTCTCTGTGTTCTCACAACTCCATTAAAAAGTCTCTTCCTCAGCTCGGCGCCTGTGGCTCAATTGGCTAAGGCGCCAGCCGCGTACACCTAAGGTGGCCGGTTTGAATCCCCAGCCCGGGCCCGCCAAACAACAATGATGGCTGCAACCAAAAAATGGCCGGGCGTTGTGGCGGGCACCTGTG